>JABFEP010001165.1:0-60034 GCA_013618265.1 Fusarium albidum
AAAGAGGAAAGAGGAAGAAGCCAAGAAAAAGAAAGGCACCAGAGCACCCGTAAAGGTTTCACATCCACGTTTTCACACACATCACCTTTCAGAAAATCGGATAACGCGAGTTGGTTTGGCGCGAACCTTACACGGTGTCACATGAGATTCACGTGAAAATGTGTGCTTGGGGTTTTCTTGGAGCCCCGCTTCTTCGCCCGTCCTCTAAGAGCCTTTCGTTCCTCAAGGCACTTACCTTAGCCCTACTTACTTTAGTTTTTATTACCCCCCTAACTCCCCTTTCTCTAGCCCTAAGCCTATCCCTAATATATTATCTTTAATTATTATCCCGTTCCGCTTCGCGCCTAGACTTAGTCTAAGCCTATAGTAGCCTTAGTTAATAGCTGCCACAACCCTTAAGAAACTAATACTACGCTTTAATAACTATCTCCGCCCTATAAAGAGCTCCCTCTCTACACCTCGAGCTTACAAGCATTTTAATTTACCTAGACGCGCACTGCCGTACCCAGAGAAGTACATCGTGCCCGGATGCTGAGAGTTAATGTCACATGGACCGCTGAAGCTCGTCGGCGTCTGGTACTCGACTAACTGTCGCGTCTTGGGGTCGTATTGGCCAACCCGATTGCCTGGAAGCAGGGTGACAATGCTGCCCATAACGAAATAAATCTTGCCGTCCGCGCCGACGCGCACCGGGCCAGGTAGTTTCAGCATGTCAGAACTGCCTGAACTGGGGCCTCCGACAACAGTAGAGTTCCCAGCCTGGCGCAGCTCGTCGATGGAGATCTCCGTCACCTCCCCTGTCTTTGTATCAATCGTACCGAACTTGCCGCTGCCAGTCCCTGTCCACCAAATGATTCCATCGTCGGCCTCTTCATCAATCGTGACACCCTGGATCAAGGACGAAGGTGTGGGGATGTCGTATTCCGTGATCTCCTTCGTATGCACGTCGATTGTGCCAACCCGGTTGCCAAGCAGCTCGGAGAAGACCATGGTAGAACCTGGTCCGGGACGAATGATGAGAGGTGCGGACAGTAGATTCGGGAGAGGGTGCAGGCTGTACTCAAAGCTGTCGAGGTCGAGCCGACCGATGGCGTTGAGGCCGACGGAAGTGAACCAGGCTCCGCGGTCACGGTTGCCGCCAACATCGATAGTGATGCGGATGCCAGCAGGCAGACCATCAAGCACGTCGAGACCGGTCCAGGGGAATGGATACTCGGTCATGCTTCCGTCAGACGGGTCCAGTCGGACCATGTTGTTCCCCACGACCTCGGAGAACCAGAGATAACCGTCAGAGAGGAACTCCATTCCGCTGGGCAAGCCAATGGGGTTCTTGAGTGGAAACCTCTTCTGATCGCCGCTCGTGATGTTGACTCGTAGGATCGCGTTGCCGGTGATCAGCTCGACCCATGCGACATCCAACTCATCGGGGTGGAATTCGGTCTCGCAAGCGCCATCGAGGGGCCTGTACTTGGCAATCTCCTCGATTCCTTCGGCTGGCTCCCTTCGCTGGTGTGCACGAGCCAGTGTGCCGCCAGAGGACGGGGCGGTGGTGGCCAGGTTCACAGAGGTCACACCGAGAGCGGCGAGGGTTGATATCCTCATGCTGATGAGACTTGGGTTGGGCTACAAGGAAAGAGTTGGATCAAGTTTCAAGACTCTTTGAGAGATACCCGTGAATGCATGCGTGTGAAGGCAAAAGAGATCCGATCCGTGGATGACGACCTCTTTTTTATATTCGCCAATCAGCCTCCGAAATCCAGGTCTTCTCTCGGGGCGAGGTTGTCGGTAAACCAAACAACAGCGACGACCCCGTTCAGTTGACCATTTCAAAAGCTTATTCCCTTGCCAGCTCCCTCGGCTACATTAATAGTTGCCGAGGGTAGCGCCGTGGCCGACCGTGCGGAGAAGGAGAATAGGACGGACAAGGTGTGACCCCAAAGCAGTCTGCAAGCAAGGGAGCCTTGGGAATGGATTCCGTCTTGGGCTGTAGGTTGAGACTCGGGAGAGCGCAGAGACCATTGGAGGAAACAAGTGTCAGTCTGTGGCCAAGTTGTGAGATTAATGGGCTCTGCTCTCTCCACTAGTTGAGATTGAAGAATCCCGTGCCTCTTTCCGGCTACCGTGACCGAAGCTTTACAAAGCCATGTCGACGACGTGCTTGCCCTGCTCGACGCCCGCCGATACAATCTTCTTGACAACCAAGTCTGCCGTCTGCATTTAAAGACCTTCACACTGGTCAGCATATCGAGTTCAGTCTTTCGGCTTGGCCTGACCTAGCCCGACCAGCTACAGCTCTTAGATATTTGTCCACGAGTAGGCGGCAAGAACCTGAAAAGAAACACAGAAGCAATAGTATCATGAGTTAATAATGTTCTAGAGTGGGAACTAGACGAAGGACTAATGCCGAGGTGATGAAAAGGGAAGCAGGGGAGTGCAAGGCGCGTTCGGGCCTCGGGTACTACTGGAAACTCAAACTGCTCTTTCTATCTCAATACAGCTTACCGCGACACACACTACACACTTCTCCTACCGCCCGCCCCTTTAGCCTCGTCTATAGTTCTCCGAGTTTAGCACTAAAGTCTGGGATAACTTTACTTGCCACGCAGGGGTCTGATTCACCAGGCGTTGAGAGCGATATATTGTAGAAAAATACAGATAACTAGTTTATTCTTATTAGTTACTCGAGCGAGCATATCTAGGGAGCAGTAGCATCCAAGACAGGACAGCAATTATTGTCATTGCAGAGGTCACTGTCAAACCCCATTGGACAGCCTCGACACTGATCATGGCCTCTAGCTTCTGTGCGAAAACTGGGAAGAAGGCTCCCGAGACAAACCGGGTGACTGAGAGTGCCGCCGCAGACGCTACGGCATCCTGGGGACTTGCGTCAAGAACGTAGGCGCTGATAGACATCTGTTACGTGGTCAGCCTTGAATACCTATGAAAGGAAAGGAGGTCTTGTGCTGCTCAGTCTTGGGTTAACACTCACCGTGATGCAGAACAGTCCCGCTCCCATAATGACATTTCCAATAGCAGGGACAAGCCACACGGCCAGGAGCTTGATGCCGAGCGTGTACATGGCCATGCCCAATGTGAGGATACATATCGACGCAGCAAGAAAGGGAAGCCGGTGTTCTGGGCGCCTGTCCCCGCCACGAGCCATCCACACCATGGTCTTGTCGCTTGCCAGACCGAAAGCCGCCAGTCCCAGAATCATACCGAGGCCCAGGGCCACAAAGATGATGCCGGCGCGGGGAGTTGAGAAGTCGTAGGCGGCCTTGTACGTGAGCGGGATGTCAATGTACAGCCATACTTGCACGCAATAGAAGAAACTCCCAATCAGGATTGCCGGTAGCATGTCCATCCGAGACATGATTAACATGGGGCGTAGTGTGGCATTCAGTATGGTCGGAGGCGCATTTCCCGACGGGAGTGGTGATGGTTTCTGGAGCAGGGTTGATGCCTCAACGTCAAATTCAACAGCAGACCCATGGTATTTCTTGCAAATTGCAGTCAAGGATGTCTCCTGCATCCAAACGAGGGTCAGGATGGCGTTGAATGAGGTCTGGACTCAATCGATCGTCGACTGGGTCAGCCAGAATACTCGTGAAAATAGGGGGGAAGGGTTCTGGGACGGGCATAGCATCCATGTCCATCGAGTCTCGACCCTTTGAATACTCACAACGCAAAAAAGCATCACAAAGCAGCCTCTCCAGCCCACAGATTGGGCGATGAAACCACCCAAACTTGGTCCCAACATTGGTCCACACACCGCACCCACTGCCATGAGCGACAATCCCTTGCCTCTCTCCTCCTTTCGAAAGAGGTCAACCACGGTGGCCGGTCCCAGGGCCATCGGGGTAGAACCAGCAACCCCTGCAAGGAAGCGCAGGATGATGAGGACGTGGATGGAGCTTGAAAACACACACAGCAGGTTCAGCAGCGCGAGGGACACACTGCCGATGCGGAAGATTGGCAACCGACCCGATCGACCACTTATGGGCGAGACGAGCAAGGGTCCTGCGGCGAATCCAAGAATGTAGGCGGAGACGGATAGATGGAGGAGGGACGGCTGTGTGACGTGCAGATCGCGCGAGATCTGGTCGAGCGCCGGGGTGTAGACAGCTGAGGCGAGAGGACTAGGGGGTGTAAGCACGGGTCATGACTACCTAGCTTGCATAGCTGAGCGTGGGGGAATCAAACGTACGTGGCGAGGGCCAATAAGGAGATTATTGCCACCTGGCGCCATTTGCGGCTGCTCTTCCAGCCCTTTGGGTCGAGCTCGTCTGCTGACCAGTAGCGGTCGAAATCACGAGGGTCATCCTCCGCCATGTCTGGCTCTGCCGGTGGGGGATCGTCCCTTTCGGCTGTCGTATCAGGAGTCGTGGCGTGGATGTCATCTGTCGGTGAAGACGACGCTGTCTTGATTGGAGCCAGCTCCATGGTCACGACTAATGCCTAGGGAATGAGGAGAAGGAGTGTAACTGCTGGACCAGACAAAACACCAGGGCGACCACTCTTATACACTCAGGTCAAGCCACGTCGTTTATGCCATGTCGCGATCGAGCCTCATCAAACTCTATCTGTCTGTAACCGGATTCCCAGGCACATGCCGCCCGAGGCAACTCGCAATCAGGAATGACTCGGCACGCACCACTGCGAATGCTACCCTGGATTTTGGGCGCATGACACTTGTCCTGACGCTAGCAGAATAGACTCGGCACGGCGCGAGCCCAAGTCACACCAGGTGGGCTCTGAAACCCCTCTCGGCAGTTGGCCGTTGTCTTTTTCTCTGCCGTAGAGCTGTGGAGAAAAGGCGTATTGGTATGGCGGCAGCGACGGCTAGATTGTCGCAAAGGCAATAGTTTCTACTAGTTCTGTGGTGGTTGCCCATCTGCAGATCTATAAGAATGTTGCCTTGCCCCCTTTTCTATTCCTGTCTCCCTTGAATAAAAACTCTTGCCACAGCACGAGCCATCCTCCCCGTTTCAGCCCGCCATGACTACCGACCCCTCCCTTCTAGAAGACACCAAGTCAGCGGGACTCCCTGAAATCACGTTTGATGGCACCGCCACCCTGACGATCCATGGGTCCGTGGTCCTGATCCCAGCTCCGTCCACCAACCCACGAGGTATGGCATCTCCACTGCTGTGTCTAGACCCTCGGACTTGCCGACCTGACGGATCCGTTTCGCAGACCCTCTGAATCTCCCGTGGTGGAGAAAAGTCTTTATCCTCGTCATCCTGACCACCTGTGAGTGTCTTCCAAGTTCTAGATGCTCTTGCCTGACCCACGCAGATGCCGTGTCTGGCTTGTGTCTCATCTCGTCCCTCGGGGCACTCATCGTGTACATGCAAGATGACTATCTCCAGTCGGGCATAAGTTCGCAGCAGATATCCGACCTCTTCACCTACCCCAGCCTCTTCCTCGGCATTGGCAACCTTGTTTCCATGCCGCTGGCCGTGTCGTTCGGTCGCCGCCCAGTGATACTCGCGTCTACTGTCTTGCTGTTTGTGTCGTGCATCGTGTGCGCAACAAACACTAGCTACCATGGCCATCTCGGTGGCAGGATGCTCGCTGCCTTTTCCGCGGCCCAGTGCCAGGCTCTTGTTCTCCTCATGATCCAAGTGAGCCCTCCTCGCTTCGTTGATAGACTCATGCTCACCGAGTAGGACATCTTCTTCCTCCACCAACGTGCCAGGGCTATCCAGTGCTACTCGTCCGCCGAGATCGCCTTCAACTCGTCCCTCGTCATAGGCGCCTCGTACATGGCCAATGATTTTGGCTGGCGATCTGCCTACTGGCTCTTTGCCGCAATGAGCGGCACAGCCATGATCTTCACCTTCTTCTTCGTGCCCGAGACGTACTATGAGCGACCGATCGAGGCATTCATGGGAAGTCCGCCGTTGCATCCACCGTCGGTGCTTGGCGACTTTGTCCCCGAAGACACGTCCATATCTCGCCGAATCTCCGACGCCGAGACACGACAGCTGAATCGCGACGACGGGAATAAGCACGGATCTGGTCCAGCAGCCAAGTACCTCACAATCACTGATCCGAGGCCGCTCGACGTCGAGAGGTTCCCGCCGCGGACGTGGAGGTCGGATCTGAGGATCTTGGTGAACAAGCCACATCTGGGCAACTTCTGGACCTGCCTCAAGCAGATCGGCATCGTCTTCCTGTTCCCCCACGTCCTCTGGGTTGCTGTCAATAACGGTATATTCCAAGGCATCGACGTGTCTATACAGATGACATACGGCACTATCCTGACTGCGCCGCCGTACAACTGGCCCAACACTACTGTCAGCCTGATCCAGCTCGGTCAACTTGCTGTGGCTGCTATTTCACTGCCTCTCATCGGCAGCCTCGGCGACTGGGGCATCAAGTTTGCTGCTCGTCGGAACAAGGGCATTCACGAACCCGAGTACCGCCTGGTCACCATGGTTCTGCCGTTGATACTCGCCATCATCCTCACCGTCATCTACGGATACGCCGTCGCCGACCCGGGACGCTACCACTGGTTCGCATTCGTCGTCACTGTCAACGCCTACCTGTTCATCATGCTGTCTGCTTCAACGGCGGGCACTACCTATGTCATTGATTCGCATCCCAAGCGTGCTGGTGCTATGCTAGTTGTCCTGCCGGTGACGAGAGGCCTCGTTGGGTTTGGCATAAGCTACCACACATCTGATTACATCAAGAATATTGGAGCCGTGGCCACGTTTAGCATCTACGCCGGGGTGAGCGCTTTGGTGGGGATTCTCGGCCTGGTCTTGTTCTGGAAGGGAAAGGTATTGCGGTACTTTTGCGCCAAGTATGCAAAATGAGGCGAATTTAGATGTTAGTGTAAGGCAGGCGTGGTGTTGCTCGTATTGACGATCTAGATGCACCTTACGAGCTCGTTCCTCGTTTATAAACGACCCCCTTCCTCGTTTAATGCTCGCTTACTAGACAAGAGCGACTCCGTGATTGACTTTTCAACTCGGAGCTTTTAGTTTAAATAATACGGGGCAGTTGATGAGATCATACCGGACTTGGCATTATGCTATTGCCCACCAGGACAGTATGCCGATCATCTTTCCTTGACGTTTTAAATTCTTTAAATGTGTCCGACCGGCCGCTATCTTTAATTATCACACCGTTCCCTACGAACTATTCACTTCACGATAGCGACTGATCTCTCGTTCTTTTCCCTTTTATTTTCATTCCTTGTTCAGTGGCCCATCTAACCCCATACTTCTCTTTTATATTCTGGCTCTTATGTTGCTGCCCACAGCGTGCTCGCTGCTTCTGGCATGCCCGGTGCTAGCCGCAACCACAGGCAAAGATTCTATTGCCTACGCTCCAGGAGGAACCGTGTCCCTCTCGTCTGATGGAAAGAACCCTGATATCTTGATCCTCGATTACGGTCAGAATGTCGAAGGACATCCCACCTTTGAGGTCGTGTCCTCATCCGGGGATACTTCCGGCTTTGAACTCTCTTTTGCCGAGTCCAAGTATTCATTCAGCAACTACATGGTATGCTCAACCCAGACGTGAAATGACATATGCTGATTTCGTCAGACCGACGGCCCTCTACCCCTCGCGGCTGCCATGGATAACTACCGGGTGAACCAGTACAACATCTCCAAGCCCGGTTCCATCACCAACCGCCTCATCCAAGGAGCCTTTCGTTACCAGAAGCTGAACCTCTCTACACCTGGCGAGCTGCACCTCCAGAACGTGGGCGTCAAGCAGACAGTTCACACGACGCCGCTGACTGACCTACCTGGAGCTTTCGAATGCTCCGACGAGGACTTCACCCGGATCTGGCACACCGGCGCCAGGACAGTTCAACTTACTGAGATCCCCAAGCGCACCATCCCAGACTTTTGGCAAGTCACGGACCAGGGAGCCTACGTCGAGAGCTCTGCGCCCCAGGCTCTTGGCAGCGCCACGGCTGCCCAGTTGCTCAGCTACCAGCTCGACTTCCAAGTCAAGCCCATCACGGGAGAATTCAGCTTCTCAGTCTTGTCAGACACTCTGAACGATGCAATCATCATCTCTTGCAATGTGGTGACTGGTGTGGTCTCGGCAACATCTGCGTCGAGCCCTGGATCAATCCCGTCTTCTGCCGACGCTCAGCTTGGCGAGTGGCTCTCTGTGCATGCGAGGGTGAACATGACGGACATTTCGGTGCTCATCAACAACAAGACGGTCTTGGAGTTTAGCCAGACGACAAAGTTTGCTGGTTCCTTCGGTCTTGGTGCGCCATTTGGTCACTCTGCGTACTACCGTAACCTGAAGGCGGCTACCCTCGATGGCATCGAGGTCTACTCGTCCAACTTGACGGATCGCAGCTTTCTCAAGGACTTCTTCCTTGGAACCAACCCCGCCGATACGATTGTGGATGGATCCAGACGTGACCGTATTGCCTACACGGGCGATCTCGACATTGCACTCGCATCGACCTTTGCAAGCACCTACGGCAGGTCGTTCGTTGAAGGCTCTCTCGAGCTGCTGGGCTCTTACCAGGCAACTCCTGGCTTCTTCATTCCTACTGCCAAGATCCAGCAGGAGCCACTTGATCAGATGCTAGACGTTAACATCACCGGCCTGATCGGCTACTCGTTCAACTTTATCAACGCCCTGGCCAAGAACTACGAGGTTCTGGGCGACGTTGCATTTGCGGAGAAATGGGCTCCGCGTGTTGTGACCATGCTCGATTGGGCGCATTCCAAGCTCGAGGATGAGCTGTTCACCATCCCCGACGCTTCATTCACGGGAGACTGGAACTATTACGATCCGCCTCAGACGGGTGCAAGTTCCAAATTCAATTCCATCTACGCGTATTCCCTGCAGCAGACTCAGATGCTGCTCAAGGACGCTGGTGTCGACATTTCCGTGTATCAAGATCGTCTTGAGAGCCTTCGTAACGCGGTTCATTCTCAACTGTGGAGTGACTCGCTCGGAGCCTACGTTTTGAGCAACGAGATCCCGACTGGTTTCGCCCAAGATGCCAACGCCATCGCCATTCTCGCTGGCATTCCCCAAAGCCACAACATCTCAGCATACTCGATCCTTTCGACACTGGACAGCGAACTGCAACTCCCTGCTGGACCGCTGGCCTTTAGCAACTCGACAGCCGACGCTGGATTCGCCCAAAAGATCAGCCCCTACGCCTCGGCGTATCATCTCCGCGCCGCCTTTGAGTCTAACGACGCCGACACTGCACGACGTCTGTTGAAGACTCTCTGGGCCCCCATGGCGGATCCTGTCAACGCAAACTACACCAACTGCTTCTGGGAGACACTGAATCCTGACGGTACTCCGGGCTTGGGCCTGATCACCTCGCTCTGTCACGGGTGGAGTGCTGGCCCGTCCGCCGAGCTGAGTCGCCATGTCCTCGGCGTACAGGCAGTCAAGCCTGGATACCAGGAGTGGAAGGTTGAGCCCATGACCTTGGGTCTCGACTGGGCCAAGGGGCGTGTTCCGACGGAGCATGGAGCTATCCAGGTTGAGTGGAGGTTTGTGTCTGGTCTCTTGCAAATGACTGTTTGCGGGCCAGAAGAGGGCAATAGCACTGGGACTGTTCATCTTCCTAGGCCTCTGCCTGTTTCTGTTGATGAGAGTGTCATTAATGTGGATGGAGAGGTTGTTAACGGCACCACTTTCACAGTTCGTTCTGGCCAAGAGATTACTATCAAGCAGGCATATATGTGATGCTGGCATTGGCATAGTGTGGCTTGATTTTGCACACAGCGATAACAAGTTCACGTAACAGCAAGAGCATCACAATGAGGCTCGGAAAAAACCAGCCTCCTATTATTAGACTTTCAAGGGGGCTAAACATCCGTCACTTCACTTCCTTTCTACTCAGTAGATACTGCTATAACTTCAGCTAGCTCAGGCTTATGTATTAATAAATAAGAATTCTAACTTGCTTAAACTATCACGGCCCAAGTATTACTTCGTTTAAGGTCTCTTGCTGCAGATAAGAGGCATCAGCAGCCCAAGTATACTACTACAACTGTGGCCGTCAACTACTCGATCCCGTCGTATAGGGACAAGCCACAAGATAAATAATCCAAAGACACTCGCCCTTTTGCTATATTCGATTGGAAAGGTCACTTACCATCCCCGTATATCTTGAGCCTGAGTTCCATGCCGGATGGACATTGGCCAAGCACAGGAAATTTCAAGACAAACGGTTCCGCAACGAGGAGGATTATGGAAAACTAGCGAGCGCCAACATTCAGTGTGCTGATCATGAGGCTGCAGCCCACCAGAGTCACCCAGGATAGGCCCAAGGATGTGGTAGCAGTGCTCGAGCCGACGGCCAGAAGACCATGAGACGGCAAGGGTGATCAAGAAGGCAAGTTGACCTGGGGCACCAGCTCGATTGCCCGTCGAACAAGGCAGAACCTCTCTCGAGCTTGCAGAAGATACCAGTCCTGATTCTCGTAAAGAGAGGCCGGTTCCGGGTAGTTGCTTGATCAAGTCTCCGGCTCTTGGAGAAACCCGATCGGAGCCACGTGGCTCTTCCCACCAGAAGATGTATCTGAGGCGCGTCGCTTTATATTCGCTCGATATGTGTAAATTGGAAGTGGATTCGCGAAGATATTTGCCTCAGTCTTGGTGAGACGAAGAGGCAAGGCTGCCTTGCGAGTGCTGTAGAACGAGTCAAGATCTTGGAGGGATATACTGGCTGCTTGTAGTTCGTCGTCGCTTGCGTTGGCAAGGAACTTGATCTTGATGTCGAAGTATCCCTCTGGATGCTGGTGATACAGTCCATTGCAATACGGATGGACTGATCAAATGTCGCAAATCATAAATACCCGAAATAGATCCAAGTCCCTTTGGGTATCAAGAGGTGCATGTAAATCCCAAGCCTCTTGGCGGAGGAATGGGCTTTGAGAATCCATACCTCTTATTTCTGCCTCTTGGCCGCTTCCCCCGCAACGGCCGTCAGAGCCAGAGGACCATCTTGCAGTTCTGACAGTAGTTGTTGAGCCGTAGAATTCGCCTGCTTCTCAGTGACTCGCTGTCCTTATCTCTTAGCTCCAGTCCACTTCTCTGATCAAGAGACGCCACGCCCTCTGGTGACTGGCAGGATAAAGTTACCATCAATATAACTATAGAGTAGTTAGATAGCGACAGGCTCGTCGTCACTTAACAGAGAGTGCCCAGGTGCAACTACCCACGAGGACCCCGACATCGGACAGCGAAAACGTTGAAGCCAGATAGACTTCTCGAGCCGCATAATGACAAGCTGTATCATGAAAAATGTGATCCAAACCTGTTCTCCGTCGGCACCTGAATCAAAGTACACTTCTTCCCAATCTCCTTTTTCCCCGTGCCGCCGAGACAACAGCCAGCATGACAGACCCCAACGCTGCCGAACGCCACGAAAGCGACAAGCTCAAAGTGATTGGCGTCCTGGGAGGACCAGGATCGGGAAAAGGCACCCAATGCCATTGGCTCGCCCAGACATTCAATGTCCAACACATCAGCATTGGGGATGTTCTGCGCGCCGAGATGAACCGTCCGCAGAGTCCACATGCCGCTGTCATCAGACAGAACATGCTTTTTGGGGCGGTCGGGCCAAACGAAGTGACTGTGGGCATTCTCAAATCCCATATCCTCCGTTCGATGGAACAGGGGACTCGTGTGTTTGTCCTCGATGGTGAGCAACCTGCACTAACTACAGGACCAAGCTAACTGAATGTTCTCCAGGCTTCCCCAGGAATATCGAGCAATTTCGATACTTTGAGGTAACCATTGGGCCAATTGATCTTGTCATCATGCTGCAATGTTCCGAACATGTCTTGATAGAAAGCTTATTACCGCGTGGGCGGTTTGACGATAACCTCGAGACGGTTCAGGGCAGGCTGAGGACGTTTCAGCAAGTCACGTCACTCATCGTCGATGAATTTCGGCAGCGTGGAAAGTTGAAAATTATAAATGGGGTGCAGACTGTGGCAGAGGTGAATCGGCACCTTGGGTTGATTTTCTCGGCGTTGGTAGGTGCTCACTTAGGATTACTTATTCCTCCTGTATCCAAGTCTAGTTTCTATAATCTAAAGACTAGTCGAGGCAAGCATGAACTTGTTTGACGGGCCGGTCTCGGCCTATTTCGGTACAGGATTGCCGTATACCCGGCGTTTATAAACACAAGCCGGAACATCGGATATATTCTACGAACTCCGTGTAGACTTCTGCCCGCTAAGAATGTTTTAAAAAAGATCAAGAGTCACGTCTCAAGGTGTCAATTTTAATATTTATAGAATTGCACGCTCGGTCGCTGACTGTTCCTGTTGCGATAGTCGACCGGTTTTATTGTAAAGATTCACCATAAGTTAGACCCCGTCTAGTCAACAACGGTTAGCTAGTTTAATGCTTTTGCGAATGATTCACTATGTGGTGACTGCCAAGGAGATCCAAGTCAGGAAGTCGGCCGACTGCTCCCTTGCCGAGAACCATTGACCATGAAGAATTTTCTCTTTACGCAATTGTATCCGATCCCTGTCATCCGACCAGGTCCCGGCCCACAGCCACGGCCAGTTGACGAATCCACGAATCGCGAATACCTCTGACGTCATGCATCTTCGGTGTGCAAGTGTGAGGCCGAAAGCTGGGGCCGGGATCAGTAGCATGGGGCCGAGGCCGAGGCCGGTGCCGGATCGGCCAACCCTTGGACGCACCGATCAAATTCTTTTTCTTTGCCCCTTTCCCTGATCCGGTGCATCTGCAAATCATCATGCGAGATAAACTTCATCATGAATTCTGCGTATGATGAAGGTCTGAGCCGTGTCTCTAGCTCATCACTGACCGAGCTTAGTGATAGAGACGCATCTCTGTCAACCAACCCGTCGAGCGAGAGCAATTCCTCGCCCGCTCAGAACTCTTTGGCCAACGGAGTATTAGCACGAACAACATCTCGCCGGGAATCCATCCTATCACGAGTCCGATCTCGTCCGATTCCCCAATTCACCCACCCCCTATCGCACGTTAAAACAACTCAGGACCAGCTCGTCGACTTTGATGGCCCCGACGATCCGTACCTGCCCATGAATTGGCCCACAAGGAAAAAGGTCCTGACAACGCTTCTCTACGGCCTCGTCACAATGACAGCAACGTGGGCGTCCTCCGTGTACTCTGCAGGGACGGCTCAAATCGCAGAGCACTTCCACGTGTCGAATCAAGTGTCGACTCTGGGCACGGCCCTGTTCCTCGTGGGCTTCGGAGTCGGACCGTTGCTCTGGGCGCCGCTGAGTGAGGTCTACGGACGACGGGTGGCTGTTCTTGTGCCCATGTTTGTGGCCATCAGCTTCAGTTTCGGGAGCGCAGCCGCCAAGGACTTTCAGACTCTTATGCTTACGCGCTTCTTTGGGGCGTTTTTTGCGTCTGCGCCTGTTACAAATACAGGTGGTGTTCTCGGAGATTTGTATTCTCCTGCTGAGAGGGGGTTTGCAATGGCTGGTTATGCCATGGCTGTAGTCGGAGGACCAGTTCTCGGTGAGTAGCTTAGAAACCACGATGAGCCAGCCTAACTTTATCAGGTCCCATCGTTTCAGCGGCATTTATACAGGAACCGTCACTCGGCTGGCGTTGGACCGAATACTTTACGGGCATTCTCCAAGTGGTATTCGTCATCCTGGCCACTGTCTTTATCGACGAGTCATACCCCCCTCGACTGCTGGTATACAAAGCACGGAGACTCCGCCACGAGACGGGAAACTGGGCACTGCACGCAAAGTTTGAGGAATGGGACGTGAGCATCTCGCAGCTGGCAAAGAAGTTCCTCGTGCGTCCTGTGCAGCTGCTCTCCACGCCCATCTGCTTCCTGGTGGCTCTGTACGCGAGCTTCTGCTACGGAATCCTGTACATGCAGCTTGGTGCCATTCCCATCATCTTTAGGGAGATTCGAGGCTGGGGAATTCTTGTGTCTATGCTTCCCTTTGTGTGCATCTTCATCGGGGCTATCCTCGGGTGTGTGGCAAACGTCTATAACCAGCTGCTGTACAACAAGGCCTATCACGCAGCTGGGGACAGGGCAGTTCCTGAAAAGCGTCTTCTCCCAATGATGGCAGGATCATTCATATTCAGTGGAGGCCAGTTTCTCACGGGTTGGACCTCTGGCAAGGATATCCACTGGATATTTCCCTGCGTCGGCCTGGTTCTTCTCGGGACGGGCTTCTTCACCATCTTCCAGGCGGCGCTGAATTACCTGGTCGACACGTTCCAGGCGTACGCCGCGTCGGCGGTCGCTGCAAACACGTTCCTCCGGTCGTGCTTTGCGGCTGCTTTCCCGCTGGTTGTGACGCCCATGTATCACAATATTGGGGTTGGGCCGAGCTCGAGCATCACTGGTGGCTTTGCTGCCTTGTTGATACCTGTTCCGTTTGTGTTTTATGTCTTTGGGAAGAGGATCAGGGCTCGATCCAAGTGGTCCAAGGCGTCAGTGTATGACTGAGATGGACTTCTTAGAAACTAGAAATAATATTAAAGAAACCAACTTGACATCTATCGCTATACTTTAAATCATCCTCACACACTTCCCACCTGTTTACTCCAGAGATCTTTATATCTCCCCCCCCTTGCAATCAGCTCCCCATGAGTCCCAGACTCGGCCACCTCTCCCCCGTGGACAACCAGTATCTGATCAGCATTGACAACAGTCGACAGCCGATGGGCAATCACAATAGTCGACCTCTCCTGCTTCAGCTTATCCAAGGCACCCTGGATACTCGACTCGGTATTCGTGTCGACTGCGCTGGTGGCCTCGTCGAGGATGAGCACAGGGGGATTCTTCAAAAAGACCCTCGCAATGGCCAGCCGCTGGATCTCCCCCCCTGACAGCTTGACTCCCTGCTCGCCAACCTTTGTGTCGTAAGCGTCGGCAAAAGTGAGAATCTTTTCATGAATGGCTGCTGCACGACATGCATCGTGGATCTCGGCGTCTGTAGCAGAAGGTCTTGCATATCGCAGGTTCTCGAGAACAGAGGCGTTGAACAGCAGCGGATCTTGGGGGACTACTCCCAGGGCGGTTCTCAGAGAACCGAGTGTAATGTCGCGGATGTCGTGCCCGTCAATCGTGATGCGGCCGCCATTGACGTCGTAGAAGCGAAGCAGGAGCTTGATGATGGATGACTTGCCGGCTCCGGTCTCTCCCACAAGAGCAATTGTCTTGCCGGGTTCGAGCGAGAAGGAGAGTCCGTCGATGGTCTTTTTTCTAGGGTCGTACGAAAACGTGACGTTTTCAAATGCAACGTGTCCCTGGACCTTTTCGAGCTCCTTAGCACCCTCCTTGTCGACAATGGTTGGCTTCGTCTGCAGGAGATAGAGCAGGCGCTCCGCGTCGACCAGGTCCGACATCATGTACCGGTAGTTGTGCGACAGGAACTTGAGCGGCCACACCAGGTACTCCCAGTATTGGATCAGAAAGACAAAGTCTCCGGGTGTTGCTCGCCCCGTGGAAACCTCGTAGAGCACAAGACTTGCCAGGGTGAAGAAGGTGCAGGGCACCATGAGATCCAGCATGGACTGAGTGTAAGCGTCGCGGGCACTCCAGACACGACTCGCATCCAGTCGCTTCTCAACAGCTTGGCCGAATCGTCGCTTCTCAAAGCCAAACATGTTAAAGTATGTGACTGTCTGCCAGCCCTGGACAGCCTGGTGCATGACCCTGGCCTCCTCCCTCTCGGCCTTTGCAGATTTCCTGCGACTCTCAATGTTCCAGTTGGAGGCAAACACCTCGAGGGACACAAATGCCGCTGAGGCTGCAAACATGGCGAGACAGACGTAGCTATTGAACTTGCAGTAGAGGATGCTAAAGGCAACAACGAGGTCCACCATGACGGGTAAGAGGTCGATGACGAGGGTATCCAGGACGTTGGTCAGAGACTCGCCCTGCTCAACCGCCTTCATCACCTCTGCCGAGTCCCGCTCCGAGTGGAACTCCATGGGCAGAGACAGGACATGGTTGAAGGCGGCATTCGTGACGGCCCTGTACGAGAACTGCTTGATGGGGATCTTGGCCAGCAACTCGACCAGACCGAGAAGACCTTGGTCAGACAGAGCGCTCAACAGCAGCCAGATAGCCAGTGCCTTGTACGGAGACTCCTTGTTGAGCAGCTGGTCAGTGACGATGCCGAGCTGTCGAGGAAGGAGGACGTTTAGGACGCGAGTTCCAGCGATGCAGAGCAGGCAGAGGAAGATGGAGAACTGGACTTTTCTATCCTTCTTGGGGATCAAAAAGGGTAAGAAGATGGCAAAGTCGGAGAGATATCCCCACCATCCGCCAGTCTCCTTGAGCCTCTTGGCCCTCTTGCGCTTGACGCTGGCAGAGTCGTCATCGCTGCCGTCGGTATCCGAGTCGTAGGTGTCAGTGTCCGAGTCTGAGTCGGGAATGCCGACTGTGGCTTCGGTGCCGTAGCTGGGACATGGGGAGACTCGGCCGTTTGGCTTGCTCTGTATAATGGGACGCGATTCTTCAGAGTCGAGAGAAACTCGCTTGGTGCAGAGGTGGAATTGGTTGATGGCGAGAAATAGCAGGGCCGTGACCCTGACACCTTGGCAGGACAGCTGCGGACCGTCTCGGCGGACCATGATCGACAGGACCAGGAGGGGAATCTCAAAGAGGAGAGTGACAAGGGCTGTTCCGAGCATTAGATGACGTGCCGTATGCTGGCGATTCCAAGCGATGGCCCACGCAAGAATCAGCAGAGCCATGTGAAGAGCATGCGCGTCATCTTGAAAAGATGTCTGAGAGGTCATTGTGAGAATGCCCTCTATGATGTACGACAGGACGAGCAGACTGCAAAGAAGACGATAACGTCGACAGGGGGTCAACCCTGCCTTGGACTGCTTGGTGACGAGTGTTGTGCCAGAGACGTAGACCAGGGCTCCAGCGCAGGCATAGTGAAGAGCCTGAAGGGCCGTCAAGAGTTGTGCAGGCGGCATCGTGTGAGGGGCAGCGATAGTTGGCGATGGAGATTGTGCCTGCCATGTCTGGTCCCTTCTTGATATTTATCACCCTGCCTTGATCTCGTTTCGTCAACTCGATCCCCACTATGCGTGACTACGGTCGTAAAAGTCATCTCAGGAATCCACATGACTCATTTTACCGAAGCGGGCCGCCGCATCTCGGGATGGACCTGTGATTGGCGGCTTCGTAGTCTGACACTTGACGCGCTCAGCCCTATGATGCGCATCGCCACGCCCTTGTCTGGATCTGGAGAGTCCTTGATCTGGTGAATTTAATTCTGACCCACCAGACTCGATTGATTGGCGACGGCGTAGACTTGCTGGCACTGCCAGTACCAGCAATGCCTTGTTCAGTTGTGACTGCATATGGAGTTGCCGTGTCTAGATCGGACCATTCGTGCCTTCAGCCTCATTACCTGACAACCTTGTAACGAGTCATAATAATCCCGCTGCTCAGACCTTGAGCCTTGGTGAGTGTCAGCCTATGCGTCATTTCGCTGCCATCTTGCTCCTCGACCATCTTGACGCCATTCCCCAGCACCACAGGCATCACAGCCGCTTCGACAGTGTCGACCAAGCCAGCCTGTAGACACAGACCGGCCAGCTTGCCACCTCCCATGAGCCACATGTCCTTTCCATCGCTGGACTTTAACTTTTGCAAAAAGCCAACCACGTTTTCCGAGATGATTGTAACATTGGGGGAATCCTCTGGCTTCATGGTTCGACTCGCGACAAGAACGCTCTCTTTAGGTCTCTTGGCCAAGGGGTTTTCGTCTGGCTGTCCGAATGAAATCATGACCTCGTATGTCTTCCGACCCATGATAAAAAAGTCGAATTCGGCGTAGAGCGCGTCGAAATCTATGCTGTGATCCTGCATGATCCAGTTGGCTGAGCCATCTGGTGATGCTATGTATCCGTCTAGGGACGTTGCGACGTTGTAACGAAGATGCCGCATTGCTGTCGAGTTGCGTTGTGAAGAGAGGAATGACAATGCGGGGTTTGACTATCTACAAACTCGGCCAAATATCTGGCCGTCTTATTTAATACAGTATCCATGACATCATTGCGGCAGGCCTGACATAGCGGGAGAGGGCGTCAAATCAGACTCGCCTTATTGTGATCAAGCCTTTTTCAAACTAAATGAAACCAGCAACTCCTCCCTCAGCAGCCAGATGAGAAGAAACACCGTCCCAGGTCCAAAGATGACGCCGACGATGGTGGCACCAAGACAAGCTCGAATCCACGATACGTTACACACTCCAGCCTTTTCCAAGTCGTTGAAATGGTACGCCAGCCACAGGAAGCCTGCAGAGAAGGAGCAAATATAGTCGTACTGCAGAATAACCCGGAGTGCGGCATCTGGTTCCGTCGGGGACTTGACCAAGTACTGCGGCACAAAGACTTGACGGAGGGAATAGTCCATGGTCGAAAGCGTGTACCAGTATGATGCCGTGTTGACGACAACAATGAATCCAACAACCACTCGAAGGATGTAGAGGTTGCCTACCCTCGATATCTCAGTCCCTCTTGAAATGGAAATAATCTTGAAGAGTGCAAACATGGCAATCGATCCCCATATGCCATAAAGCTGCCATATCCAGTTCCACCAATGCCTCGCCTCGAGCGAGGGGTGGAAGAAGGACAGGAAGTGTGAGGGATAGAACGAGACTGCAAGAGCTGGCAGCAGAGCAAGGCATGCCGCGGTGCTCAGAACGTGCCTCGGCGAGGTGAGCTTGTGCGAGGGAGTGACGATGTAGAAGACGTAGAAGTAAATAGGACCAAAGATCCCAATGGGCAAGAGTTGTGCCAAGAAGGTGATGATGGAGGGACTGGGATGCATTAGTGCTGTTCAATAAGTGACTGACTACTCACAATCTCAATAGAAAGCATCTGTTCGCAGGCCTATACGCCTCGATCAAGATGACAGCGTACATGCCCGCATAGTCGGTGAGAAAGACCAACGCCTGCCAGTATGCCCGCTGGTCCGTGAAGAATTGCAGATGAGCAAATGCAATAGTGATGGGAGAAAATATCATATCCAGGATCGGTATGCCGTAGAAGTCCTTGATGATCGGGACGTCAACCCCGTCCAGCGTGAAGCGCGAGTTGGCGAGGATTGTCTCTTGGACTGGAACAAAGGGCTGGCCCATCGCAAGAACTCTGAGCATGAGGGCAGCGAGGCCGAGAAATGGAAAGGCAAATAAGGCGCGCCATAGACGGCCTTTTTCGGGTTCTGCAGTCGACGGCATCTTGACAAGTGATGGCTGGATGTTTGCTGGTTCAAGCTCATCTGTTGAGCTTGAGAGATGCGACCGGAAGCTGCGGACGTTGTCCCGCCGACAATAGAGTTTAGCCGAGTTGGATTCCGAACCCAGTCGAAGGATTCAAGTCGCATTGATGGAATGACAGCAAGTCCAAGTGCATATCTTTGCAGCCTCTAGATCTACTTATCTAAATAAATAAACCACCCATCAATGCTCCCGTCAAGATATACCCCAAGGTTGACCTGCCCACCAATACTGCACCACTATCCTCATCATCAGCCGCACTGTTGTCATCATCAGACGCGCTGTCGTCACCACTCAAGTCCCCGTCGTCGTCCTCGCGAGAGTTGCTATTGCCGTCGCTCCTCCCGTCGAGTTGCATCCCAAAGTTTGCAGCAGTAAAGGTGACATTGCCGTCCGAGAACCACGTCTCGGTGCCAAACTCGACGATGCCCAGGAAAGGGTCTTTGGGAAGGTCATTCGGCGTGTCGGGGTGTTGATGGGCCTGTTTAAGGATGTACTCAAAGAGGGGGTAAAAGTCCTCATCCAGGGAGACAATGTCCTCGCCGTTGCTCGTGACAGCAGTAAAGACATGAGTACCTCCTTGATTACGGCCATAATACAGAGAACTAGACTCGTCAGCACCGCAAAGAGAAAAGCAACCCTTGCACTCACAACTCGGTCTCTCCAAGCGTCACGTTGGACAGAACGCTATTGTTCTCCCTCCCAAGCCACCACGGATCTCCAACGCGACCAAGCCACACCATGAACTCGATGGCCGCATCCTGAGGGTACATGGTCCTATTGCGGTCATTATCGAGGAAGAAATCCCATGCGGCATTGGCCTGGATCTTGCCGCTCTCCAGCCTCCTCTTGTTCCGGGCCAAGACCGTGTCGCGAAAGTCGCGCGGCGGCGTCTTGGGACTCCCAGGCGTGTACATCCATTCTGTGGACAGACGGATGGACCGCAGACTGCTCAGCCGCATGGGGAGGTCCTCGTGGCCGAAACGCACGTAGGGGAACGAGTGCACGTCTTGGATGTCCGTGTCCCAGTTCCACGTCGCGTCAAAGGCGGGCGTGTTGTTGTAGACGTCCAGGCAGACGAAGCCGTCATCAGGGCTCTTGGGGTTCCACGCATTAGGGTAATCTGGCACAAATCAGTGAAATGACCACCGACACATGAATACATGCACGCTACTGACACATGCGCGAGTCGGTAAACTCCCCGAGGCGGTTCTTGCCGCAGACCGTCGCGGGTCGTTCTGACTGTGCTGACGCGACGCCCAGCAGCGCGACGAGTGCAGCCCGTTTCATGGTCAAGATTTGCATCGTTCCCTGTAGAGAGGCACAGAAAGAGTGTGGTAAAGGGGTTGGGAATTCTCAGACTGCGAGAAAAAAAGAGCAAGGTTCGTTGGATGGTCGACGAACCCCGCCCATGGAGATCTTGGCCGCTGATCAAGCAGGTACCCGAACTTAAAAGAGCCTCCCGGATTCGTCTGGTCGAGACCCTCACACTTGGCACACGGCTTGGATCCAGTGACCAGACGGCATTCTCGCTTGGCGCTGGATGGGCTTCTTGGAGTTTTCAGGACTTGCATGGAGAGTGTGTGAGTGGCGAATCACAGACGGGCAAGCATGATTACGTGGCAGTGTCAGAGGCCTCCGTTGTCAAG
The DNA here is from genome assembly GCA_013618265.1 of Fusarium albidum. Classification (NCBI taxonomy): domain Eukaryota; kingdom Fungi; phylum Ascomycota; class Sordariomycetes; order Hypocreales; family Nectriaceae; genus Fusarium; species Fusarium albidum. Next base: position 20,906 of record JABFEP010001165.1, read on the forward strand.
CCCTTGGCTGCTTGGCACGTCATCTTGGCGGGAATCGCGTTTAGACCTACCCTATAGCAGGCGTTATGAGCGCAACTTATTTAAAAGACAGCTTATTATAATAGATGCTCTTACTAATACAATGTTTTTCAAGTATACGAGTTCCTCACGAGCAATAGGTATAAAAATCCTCTCTCGTCAAGGGCAGGTTGCTTCCACGACAGGCAACTTCCGTACATGCCGAGTCTGGCTGGCATCTCCGAAGAAATGAACACATATCTGGGAATATCAACCCGTCTAAGAATCAACTCCTTTCCATCTCAGCATTTAAATTTAGGAGCGGTGTCTGAAATTACAAGTCTGTATCGCAAATATCTCGGTCTCCTAGACTATGTTTATATCCCCAGTCCATCTCAGGGCTCACCTGCGACATGCAATGAGAAACCCGCAGCAGAAGCGTCCTCGAGCCCGGGTTTTAGAACCAAGGCAGGTATCTCATAGTCTCCCCCGTTCTGTCGCCGGAACCTAATAGGCTTAGTGGTGGATAGAGTCCTCAGCCTCTCCCTTAGCTCATCAGCCGTTGCCTTGAAGCTCGCATCGTCTGCCCGATCAGCACGGTACATGACAAACGACGGTAAAACCTCCAAGCCAGTATAGTACAGCATCCCATGAGTGATGGGGAACAGAAGATCGTCGATGGGCCCGTTGATCCCCCGCGCAGAGTAATGCTCCTTCCAGCTCCCAGCCGTGACAGCCAACATGGCTCGCTTCCCCTCCAGCTTGCCCTCTCCATACCGATCACCCCACCGCTTGTCGCTATACTCTCCAATACCGTATGCAAAGCCCAGTGCAAACACCCTGTCGATCCACCCCTTCAAGATGGCAGGCATGGTGTACCACCAGAGTGGAAACTGCAAGATGACGGTATCTGCCCACAAGAGCTTCTCCTGCTCGCGCTTGACGTCTTCGGTGAGGGTGCCCGACATGGTTGCCACTGCTGATGCCATGGCCACCTTGAGACGGTCATCGGGTGACTGCTGGGGAAAGTCTGCGCGGTCGACTTGGCATTTCCACTGCATGGCGTATAGGTCTGAGACCTGGACCTCGTGGCCCTGGGATCCTAGTTCCTCGACTGTGGTTCGGAGGAGGGAGCCATTCAGGGACTGTGGCTCAGGGTGAGCAAAGACGATAAAGACTTTCATGATGGTTGGCACTGGTGGTAGAAGACTGGATGCTAACCTGGCCTTTGTAGATGATAGTAGTGGTAGGGTACAGGTTGGGTTATATAGTCCTCCGAATATCTGTGTCTTGAAGTGTCACCAGATCACACGCAGCCGCGTAATTATGGCCTGTCTGGACCGGATAGAGACCACGAGTAAGCTCGCTTAGCCAATACAGCTCTCTCGCGGCTCGCGATTTGACTCATCCATCTCGCGCGAGATAAACGCGAGCCGACGGCGGGGCTGGTCCACATTATAGAGCCACGAGTCGAATATCGTACGTTTGGTGCCTCTGTCCACTGGCCTTGGACCCATTGAACTGCCCAGGCGTTGCCTATACCAGAAATACTCGAATATGTGGACGATATACTTAGACAACTGACGATAACATGGTCCCCAAAGAAGACTGAATTCAGCCGGACAACCATACCTCACCAATCTTGATCAGGCTGAAAGGGTCGGATGACACGTGGGAGCAGGCCACAAAGTTACTCAATAATCTCATCAATTCATCAAGCGTTAACCGTTACAGCAGAATCGAACAACAACCAAGCAGACAGTCTGCCCCCCTTCACCTCATAAAACAGCCTCTAGCTTATTCTCCAGAATCTACAGAAGATCGTGGTCACAAATCTTCTCCGTCCCAGGCACAGCATCATGCTCATGCAGAGACGCCACATCCCTCACCCTCCTGATCGACCCAGTCGTCGAGTTCACCGGCGTCTTGGGGATGAGCTTTGCACCATCGATAGCCAGCACGCTGAGAACATGCGCCGCCGCCTTGGCGTTGACGGTGATCGTCTCGGGCACAGGGTTGGTGATGTTGTCGCACGCCTGGTGGTAGCAGGCATCCTGCTCGGCGCCTGTTCCCGTGAAGAGACCGCCGACGGGCTTGTTGATGATCTCCAGAAATGGAACGTAGTCAGTACCGCCTGTGAGACCGACAGGAGTCGTCTCGATGCGCTTTGACGCAAAATGGTCCAGGAAGAGATCCTCTATGACTTCTGAGCCGGGTGGTCCTCCGGGACCTGTCTTTTCGCCCGTCCCGTCAAACACGCCGTAGAAACCGCGAGAGACCATGTCAAAGTTGAGGTACACGAGAAGATCATCAATCTCCTCGGTGCTCAGATTGTTGACGTAGTACCGACTTCCCCAGAGTCCATTCTCCTCAGCTCCCCACCAGCCGAACCGCACCTTGAGCTTTGTCGAGTAATTCTGCAGTCCCTTGGCGAGCTCGAGGATAAGCGACGTCCCCGATCCATCGTCGTTGATGCCAGGACCAGCTTGCACAGAGTCGAGGTGGGCACCGAGCATGACGAGGTTGCTGTCGTCTCCGCCCTTTGTCTCGGCAAACACATTCTGGGTGATGCGTTCCTCAATTAGCTGCACGATCTTGACAAATGCCTCGACGGTTTCGCCATCTTCGAGTCGCGCCTTGAGAGCCTGTCCCGGCTCTTGGTCGATCAGACCAGCTGGCACGTACTCTTCCGGATTCGGATTAGACAGAGACCCAGCCGTCAGCTTGGCCGGGTCAGAGTTGTACAGGACGACTGCCTCTGCGCCGGCCGCCGCCGCAGCCTTGAGCTTGCCGGCAAAAGTTGTGCCGTCCGGGCAGAGACCGCGCTCAACAAGGACGATCTTCCCCTCGGTGTCTATCCCGTCGTAGTTGGCGGCATCGCAGCCTGCAGAGCCCTCAGGGCCGTGGACGAGCTCCCGCGTGATGCCCTCCTCGGGGGTGCTGGGAGTATAAGTCAAGGCGACAGTTCGGAACGTCTCGTCGTCGACCGTGACTTCGGCTGCCGTGGTGTTTGTAAAGAGTGCAGGGAAATCCTGCTTCCAGGCCTTGAAGCCCTTGAGCTTGGAAACCTCCCTGTAGATGAAGTCGACAGAGGCTTCGTATCCGGGGAGACCGAATGCACGGTTTCCGCCATTGTCGTATGCAATGTCGTTGAGCTTGTGCAGGTTCCTCATCAACCTTGGACTCAATTAGCATCTGCTTGTCATATGCAGTGCCAAACATACCCCTTTTCGGTGATGTGCTTCTGCAGCTTGTGGGACTTGACCTTGGGCCTGCGGTCCTTGCCAGCCTCGCCGAAAGGCGCCAGCAGCGCCAGCACAGTGGTTGCTTTGGCGATCTTCATTGTCAACGATGGTGTCACTGCTAGACAGGTCAAGTTCCAGCTGCTGGACGAGCAGCTGCACATATTTATATCCACGACTCGTTGGCCTCTGTCTGCGGGGCTTATCGCGCAATTCACCCCGCTCAGGAACTTGTGCCGGAGCTCACATCGAGCTTTGGAAGGTGGACGGGCTCTGTGGCAGATCAGGGTCGAATCGGGAAGGTCACAAAGCTCCCTGTGCTGACTTTTCGCGACGGGGTTACATGCCAAGCGGGCACTACAAACATGCATAATTACCGGCCTGCCCGATGCGTAGCTGGATTTCCGGGATCAAACTCCATCGTGCCTCACAGCCAGGTCGTTGACGGCCAAAAATGACATCACCTGATGGGATTGGCGATAAAGCTGGACGGCGCAGGAATTGTCTTGCCACTCGAGAAGGCTGGGAGTGATGGCGGTCACTGCTTCTCGTGGTAGGTGAGTGCTGTAAAACCGCGCACAATCAGGGAACTTTTGCTGTTCTTGGCTGGTCCCAGAGGCCGGGTTAGCCTTGCCAAGGCCGAGCACGCATTCAGTCTTGTCGTTCGAGGTTTCCATTCATGTATGGCGTAATTGCGAGAGTGGACTTTCCATAATAAGTATTCCATCTGCTAGGGACTACCGGTAGCTGCAATTACATCCCCCCAATGCTCATGGTTCCGGCCAGTCTCTTGAATGCTTCACATTTCTATCACTCCATATATCCAGTCCATCCACTACCATCGACCCTCGTCGGCAAGCCGCTGCTCAGCCGCCTGCTGAGCATGGTGCTTGGCCTTCTGACGATCAACATAGTCCAGCCCCCTCGTCTCAACCTCGCGGTCCACAAACGCCCCAATGGCTCCAGCCAGTATCTCCTTGGCCTGAGCATGGTTGTCAGGGTGGCCTGGATGGTGGTTAGAGCCGGTGCATCATGGGCCGTTGGCAGCACTGACCGTTCCTCGACACGTGGTGCTCGTATGCCTTTGCGGCCTCGTATGCTGCAGCGCCGCCGAGGAGCTCGTGGCTCCACTCAGCTTCGTGAGGGCGGTTGACGACCTGGTCGTAGGCCTGGGCCTGATCGGAGTCGTCTAAACGGTTAGTAGGAGTCTTGGGAGCTGCAATGATAGGATCTCACCACTGAACCAGCCCATGATGAAGGAGTCGGATTATTGAAGAATTAGATGGAGTAAAGAGAGCGGAGTTGCGTGGATTGCCCAGGTTGGTGTCGAGATGTGCTGGTGACTTTATATACCCAACAAGACTGACCTGTGCTGATGCAAGGACGGGATAACCGAGAGCCTATTGCGATTCTTTGGCCAATACCAGGAGAGAATATGCGCATCGGATCTCACGGCTCGTTCCACGATGGTTCGGCAAGCGCCGTGCCGTGTCCCGGATATTCGGCTTGGGACACTACGTCATCTTGAAAGCAAGTGCCGGGAGTGGACGACCTACTTAGGGCCTACGCGTAATCACATTGCGATGGAGAAGTACCCCTCGTTTGATGAAATTCGCTCTTCAGACCACTCTGATAATACGGTGGCATTCCACCTTACTGGGCGTCACCTTGTCTAGAGTTCAAGTGCCGTCTTTGCCGAGTGTGCGGCCTGCCCGGCGGGAATCGACAATTCTCCAATAACAACACGATGATTGGTTCAATGATCAATAACTCAAGCTTGGATCTAACGAGTTAAAACAAGTAGCCTCTCGGTGGCTGATTTCTCGGGGTACTGACATCACAGAATGAGGCTGAGACTACATAGAGGAGAAAATTGAGGACTTTGGGCCATGTATATATTCTGTCAAATCCTCGAGACAAGCCTATTCTTACTCTCCAGACCACATTACCAGCGGCAACCCCCCGTCTCGACACTTCACTCATGCGACGTCAACACCCCGGAGCCTTGTTGTCGATCCCCCACAAACCCGGACGGTAAATACTCTGCCAATCAAGAGCCGGTTTTATCTGGGGGAATGCTTGGCCTGGGCCATTAATCCAAGAACTGCCGACGATGCCCTTGCGTAATCCCATGATTTGAATCGCTGGATCTGTGGTTTGATCTCAGCTGGCCTTGCCCACATCACGATATGCTTAACGTGGCGATGGAAGGACTCTAGCTAAGCAGAGATTCTGCGTTGCAATTATTCATAGTGTAGATATATCTTGACTCCTTTGGAATTATTCTTTTTTATCACTGGATTGTAGTATATCACGGGCTGTATGCACTGCATTCTTGCACTCAGTCACTAAAAAACACAACATAAAATAGCATAACTACACTTCCATCGCCAAGTGACAATGGTGGCTATTTGCAGCCGTGCCTCATCACGGCTTGACGCAACGAATTACGAGGCCCGTCGACGGACCTGTATCCCACATCACGGGCTGGTTATCTGAGTCCAAGACCAGACACGCGTGTTGACTGTTGAGCGCCTAATGGCATAACTATAAGTTGAAGGCGTTTCCTTGCCATGTCTTATCATTCCTATCTCCATCACTTTCCTCTTTATCTATTCTATCCCCCTCCTGATCAAACAGCTTGACAAGCAACAGCACATCTTTCAACATGGTCAAAATCGTCAAACTCGCCGCCGTCATGGTCTTGGCCGCACCATCCAGTGCCCACCCCGGCCACGACGAACATGCGCCCAACCCCATTGCGAAACGAGCATTCTTGTCTCAGTCTCGTAGATCCTTGGATGCCTGTGCCTCGCACCTCGAGAAGCGTGGCACTCTTGCAAAGGCCGAGGCTCACCGCCGTCAACTTGCAAACCAGTACATCAAGAATGGTACGAAAGAGCTCTGTACTACACTGGCCAACACTAACCGTCGATTCACAGCTCTCGAGTCTCGCGATACGGACACGGTTCTCAACACCGACCATCAGTCCAACCTCACTGGCATCACCGTCAACACCGACTCCAACGTCTTCTTCACCAATACCACCTGCATCCTCTCCCCCGAGGGCGAGATCGGACCCTTCTGGGTCAAGGGAGAACTCATCCGCGAGGACATTGTCGACGACGAGCCTGGGGTTGTCACCTACATGCACGCTCAGTTCATCGACATCAATACGTGCGAACCGGTGCCCGAGTTGTACTGGGATGTCTGGAACTGCAACTCCACCGGCGTCTACTCTGGTGTTCAAGACGATAGCAACGGAAACGGGGACGACGCTTCGAACCTCGACCGGACCGCACTCCGAGGCATTCAAAAGACTGATGAGAACGGCATTGCCGTATTCAAGTCCATCTTCCCGGGCCATTACAACGGTCGGGCTACCCACGTCCACGTAGTCGCCCACGCCAATGCCACGGTACTCTCAAACCACACCCTTACAGGTGGAAGCGTCTCGCATATTGGACAGCTATTCTACGACCAGGACCTCATCACCCAGGTCGAAGCCACTTACCCCTACAACACAAGCGACGTGGACATTACCCTCAACTCGGACGATCGGGTCTTTGCTGCCGAAACTGAAGATAGTGATTCTGATCCCGTTTTTGACTATGTCTTGCTCGGTGATGCCGTCACCGATGGCATCTTCTCCTGGATTACTATTGGCATCGACACGACTGCGACTTACTCGACTAGCTACGCGGCTTACTTGACGGAAAACGGAGGAGTAGCCAATAGCCAGTCTGGGCCGAGCGGAAGCCTTCCCGAGGGCTCCCCTTCGTCGGTACCCTCTAATTGAGGCTAGTAGGCAATATGCCCAAGCTGTTAGTCTATGGAAGTTATATGGGTCGGGATTCTTGGAGATGACGGGGACTTGGCTGTCTTTACCGTGGCGTGATTTCATAGGGTGCAAATACGATGGGATTTTATATTCGTGCGAGTTGCCCTGCTATGAAGAAATAGGTAACCTGGTTTGAATCAACTATGTATAGATGGCCCTTCTTGATGTTGAAGCATGCCAGAACCCAGAAGACGCGTTGATTAGCTGTCAGGCCAGGGCTATTGACTGGCAAATCACCCTCTCGACTTGGAGGTAGTAAGAGCAAGACCAGGGCGAAGGAAGGATCTTCCAGTCCGCCACCGCTTGGCACGTCAGGTCTAAGCGATATCCTTGCATTTTTAGTCATCCTCGAAGCGGAAAGGAACAACGGGCTACATCAGCTACTACTGCTTTCTGTGTTATATTCCGGGGCCAGTTCACCCCTGTCCAAGTTTAGCAACTCAAGTCATTGCTCTTGACACTGCAGACATGAGGCTCATCGACACGACGGCTCTGGCATTGAACGAGTTCCTCGGTAGCAAGAGACCGATACTATTTGATAGTTTCTTGCCGCAGATGGAGACATCAGCAGCCATACTAAAGAATATATTGTTTATACAACAACAGCATCTCAACAAACCCAATGCTGCATGACACCGAACCTTGACAAGCTGCCTATCTCATGATTTCCCCCGCGACTCGGAAGAAAGCCGACAACAGAGGTCGTCAGGGGAGTGGCATTAGTGGATGATTACTCGGCCATCAACAGGGCTCTTTGTCATATTCACTTGAATTCCGAGGGGTTGAGACGTAGGATGGCTGGATTAACTAGATACAGAGTATGTAACACCTCTGATGACTATGATACATGAGAACCTTCCCGTAGAAGACGTCCCATCACCCGTCTAAATCAATCCTTTCCCTTGACTATTCGCCGTCCCTTGCCCCCTAGGCAGCCAGCACTTTCAGTCCGCTTACCAGTTGCAGGCCACTTCGGCGTCGGGTCGGTAGATGACACGCGCCATGATCATACCACAGCCTCCGAAGCCAACCTGGCCCATCCTGTAGCAGGTCTTGTGGCCATTGTCCTTCCAGATGCGGTGAGCCCGCAGGTTTCCAGAGTCGACGCAGATGGACTGGGCGCGACCGCAGGCGGTAAAGTCGTAGCATCCGCCGTGGGTGCTCCCGACCCTGTGGCGGTAGCACTTGCCACAGTCGTTGACGCGGATGTCAAAGTCGTTCCAGACGAGGACGTTGGGGGGGGCACCGCCGGGGGAGACGGTGGTCTGCTGAGTCCAGGTGTACATCATGTCGAAGCTCTTGTCAAAGTCGGGGCAAGTGCCCTGGTCGCAGGCGCCGCTGCCGAGGACAACCTCGTCGGCGTCGACGACGACGGCTGGGTCAAAGATCTGCAGGCCGTTCTCCTTCTTGATCTTGTTGATCAGGGCGGTGTTGTTGCTGATGTCGGTGGAACCCTCGGGGAAGGCAGGAGGAGTCCAGTCGCCGACGGGGATGGCCGTCTCGGTGGGCACGCTGGCAGTAGAGGTGGACGAGCCGGAGGCAAGAGGGGAGGCCTGGATGGAGGCGGCCATGGCCAGGAGGACAGTGTTCTTGATGGAGACCATGGTGAAGTCTTGACGAGCAGAAGAGTGAGTGATTGTTGTTGAGAGGCGGATGGTGATGGTTGGAGCAGAAAGGGGCAAGAACTAGACGACTTATATACTACTCGACGAGCAGATACAATCCGAATAGGTAACCCACGTGGTCCACCAGCCTTGTCTCTCGTGTTCATCCTAGGAGTGAGATTATAGTAGTGTGCGGTGTGTCTACGCGATGCTGTAACCGACCTCTTTCATTATCCTACCTGGTGTCCAGGACCCATGAGATGTCAAAGTGGTCTATTCGGTAGGGATTTGGAGTGCTGTGACTGGAGGGAAAAGGTGTAGAGGAGACTTGGCAGGGGTCACGACAAGTCGGGGCCGATGTCCCGTGTATGTCGTGACATGTCTCTACTGGCTCAGTCGAGTAAGTAAGCCCCGACGACTAACAGGCCACTGTCAAGTGGACACTCCGAAATGCCTCGCCTCCACTTTGACTTGGGGGCCCTCTTTACTTTGCCTCCAAGCAAGGCCGCCGAGATCCGAACTACACCGCACAACTATGCGGAAGGGGAGATGACCTCCCTGTTGCGGGATGAACCTGTGCCTGTTATGTAAGTCGGCATGAACTGTCACATAACCAGGGCATCCCAAGGGACCCTTTTGTGCTGTGCCGGCCGGCAGGCGACGGCAAGCAGGGGTCAGTGTCGATTTGCCCCATCGAGAAAAGAGGGACCCGTCAGCAGCAACCCTGCTCTGGTCTAGCGGTGATAGTAGTATTGGACGGAACCTGGAAGGATTCAACGGTAGTGTCAACTCCGCACCTGTCAGATGATGATGGAGGCAATGGGCCGGTCAAAAGTACCATGGTCTATGGTGAAGTTGCTCCGCTCTACATGCCTCCGCATCGTGGTAGAATGCCTGATTCCACGTTATACTAAGAAGATAATCGAAATGCAACGTCTCACCAGGTCAGGCAGGACATTTCTATGCCGCGGGAACTCTTGGCAGTTCCACTATATACTCCATTATACGGATACGATGCAAATAGCCTAATCTCACTCCTCGTTTACGCTTGACCTAGTGATACTGGAACCGCTTTTATTAGTCCACGATTCTCAACTAGCTATTGGCTGATTGCGAATTAGCCCAGATAGGAAGACCGTCTGAATTTCTAGTATACAGGGCTAGAGAGCGTCGAGTCTTGGCTGAGAACTAGCAGTGTAGACAGTGCACATTTACCACGAGAGGCCGTCCGACATTAACTCTCAGAGTGATCATTGCCCCGGCCACGCAGTCGGGTCTTTGAACCTGAAGAATAGCCTTTCAGTCGTAGAAACCATCCATCAACCACGACTTGCAGTAAACATCAGGCGGCTGGATAGCTGCGGGCCGTTGGTTGCGTCTAGCCCTCTAGGGTGAGGCGGAGCAGGATAACCTCTCTTTTGAGTCTTGTCCCCACCTGAGCACCCATCACAGTTAGCTATAATGCTTTGAAATCAGCGGGACGGCCCACAGCCACACGGCTGACCTCTTTTGGATCTGAGATGGACAGGGTTGGCCAAGATGGGGGAACACGTGCAGAGCCTGGCCTCTGACCGTCTCTGCTCCAGTCGGGTCGAGCTGCTTTCCTCGGGGAGACGCAATGTTCAATGCATGTTCCTCGATGGCATCCTTCTCGCTAATTGGCAGCGGTAAAGTCTCCTCGACGTGAAGGGCAATGCTGTCGTTGGGATTCTCTTGTCCAGCCGATGGGGGTTCTGGGCCATGGCCAAGCCGGACCGCTAGCATCTTTCCCAGAGCGTTGATGATCGGGGGCCTCGACACTTTTGCGCGTGAGATCAATGGCCTTGACTCAGTGGCCACAAAATACCCCAATGACCTAAACCAGCGGCACTAAACCTGTCAGTGCGGGACCTCCCGCCGGCCTTGGCAGCGGCTCTCCGGTGCGGCTCGCCCCTCGGGCCCGCGGACACCGGATGGATCTGAGAGACAAGGGCCCCGCTTGACCGGCACACAAACATGTTTGGAAATATTACAGACTGTTCATGGCATGCGATATAGATCCAATGGATATACTTTATAATTCATTATAAATATAACTAGTTAGTCTATCACTAAAACCGATTCAAGTTCCTTTTCTCTATCCAGGCCTGGTCCACCATAGTTACCCATCCTCACAGCTTGAACCGCAGCAGATTGCCAATCATCTCCCTGCCGGTGACATAGGTCGTAGTCCACAGCGTCTGGAAGTCGAGTGTGCTCGTGAAGGCGTCTGCGTAGCCAAACAGGAGCATGGGAGGGATCCACCCGCGGGAGTACTCGAGGGCGAAGCAGCTCCCGGGCATCCTGTACTGCTTGACATGTCCGCGGGGGAGGTGGTGCACCGAGCCGGGCGGGTAGACCTCGGCCTCGTACGTCCCGGGGACGTAGGCGAGCTCGGTGCCGGTCAGGATGTTGAAGTAGTTGTCGGCCGTGTGGCGGCCGCTGTGGCCCTCGGTGCCGGCGGGGGTGCCAAAGATGATGAGGTACTCGGTGATACCTGGAGGTCAGCCGGTGTTCAAGATGGAATAAGAAGAGCAGTCGTACTGGCGTGGATGAGGGTCATGGCGCCCATGGCACCGCCGGCGTTGTTGAACATCCACTCCTCGTGGGTGATGGAGTTGGGGTTGATGTAGGGGGCGTGAGTGGCCTGGAGCTCGGTGACAATGTACTCGACCATGCTCTTGGTGTCGTTTCCATGGGCGGCGACGGCGCGCTGGGCCAGCTGATGCAACTCCTTGTGGTCAAAGACAAAGAACCTCTCCACATTCTTGTCCAGCAAGATGCAGATGGGCGTCAGGGCGCCGATGATGATGGCCAGGAACATGACCCAGCTGCCTAGGCCGTTGCTTCCACGGGGAGGAGACATTGCGACCTGTTTTAAGGCACTCGGAAAGGAGATGAAGACAATCGGCGTGCTGACGGTAGGAAAAGAGGAGGGAAATGAGGGACCACGACCTATTCAAGCTTGTCTGGAACTGAGGGAGGGAGCGGCTGGAACGTTGTTTTTATATCCCGTCAGCCCTGCAAGGGGAGATGGACAGATTTTAAATCTGACGGCACTGTCCGCTCTGCCGGAAAACCCAATTACCGGTGGCCTGATGTCTATTACGCACTCCGCGGGGACCGAATACCGGGCCGGCTTGGCGAAGTGGGCACTCTTGCATTCGGCCGGGACACCCCACAAGTTTAGCCGGGTCATTGTCTTCATGACAGACATTGGAAACAGACTCATAGACGGATGGCAGACGGTAGTAGGGATGGGGATCTAAACAGGGCGTGCTTTCACCCGGGTTGGCAGATAAAGGGTTGCTATTCCGCTTCTCCCAACGCATCTCGTCGATTTACTTTCTTTCTAGTTAAGTTTTCTTGTCGCAGGGAGACATCAGCAGTTATACCAAAGAACACAGTTTTTACATAACAACAGCATCTCAACAAACCCAATGCTGTATAACACAGAACCTTATAAATCCACCCACGATAATAAACCAAGAAGCCATCATCTAACTGCAGTTCAAGCCTCACACCATGACTTGCCCAAGCCTCACAGACTGTTTTTAGAACTCAACACTGCCCTATTTAGTGCTGTAGATACATCTACCGAAAGGGGGGAATTGGAATCGGGTCATGTTGGATCCCCGTAGCGGAAATTCAACATCCGCCCGGGTTCAAACATATTGGATGATGCCCCCGAGACTTAAAGCAAAGAAAAAATAGGCGCCACAACAAGTATAAGTTATATATAACTAAGTTATATAGTTATGTATATATATATTTTTTTTAAAAAAAAAAACTTTAATCCTGGCTTGGATTAATAAATCAAGTCCTCCTCCTTATCTGATGATTCCATCAACACAAGTGAAAGTACTACTGACAGTTGACACTTAAAATCAGCACCAATCCAGCCGCTTCCAAGATGATATCCATCTCTCAAGAGTCTATGACTCTTCGGGGCGGTCGTCTCGGCTGCTCCAGGCGGCTGCTTCCTTAAAGGCTGTCGAAATCGGAAACACTCCCGGCGGCACGGAACCGATCAACCGATCCGCTGCTTGAATGGAGTACCCAGGCTGGCAAGTGCCTTGACGTGGGCGACTTTACCAAGATCATTAGTGAGCTTAAAGTAAAGTAAGGTGAATTACAAACTACGTAGCTTGGACTCTGCTGGAAGTGATGGAGCCCGTCTTGATCAGCTTCTCGCTGTCTAAATCTCAGATATTAATTCTAATGTCTCTATGTGTAGTCTAATGCAATCTATATATACAGCCCATACTCCTATTCTCATGCCCAATGAAGCAAGTTCAAGTCATCTAGTGCTCAGGGGCCCATTTCCCATCGTCAAAAGGAGTGCCCTCGCCCTCGTACTTGCCAGGGTGCCACTTCCCATCATCATTCCTCTTGTCGAACTTCTCAGGAGTCCACTTGCCGTCGTCATGACCAGTGCCCTCACCCTCATACTTGCCGGCATGCCACTTTCCGTCGTCGTTCCTCTTGTCGTACTTCTCGGGAGTCCACTTCCCGTCATCAAAGTCAGTGCAGTCACCCTCATACTTCCCGGCGTGCCACTTTCCATCGTCGCCCCTCTTGGAGTCTTTGTGCCACTTCCCGTCGTCAAAGGGAGTACCCTCACCCTCATACTTCCCAGGGTGCCAGGTGCCGTCGTCGTTCCTCTTGGTCTTGGGCTTATCACCAGGGTATTTGCCAGAGTGCCACTTCCCGTCGTCGTGACCAGTGCCTTCACCCTCGTACTTTCCAGGATGCCATGATCCATCGTCGTTCCTCTTGGAGGGCTTCCACTTGCCATCGTCGTAGGGAGTACCCTCGCCTTCGTATTTTCCGGGGTGCCAGCTTCCATCATCCTCTCGCTTCTCATGATCGTACTTGGTTGGTGTCCATTTGCCATCATCGTGCCCGGTCCCTTTGCCCTCATACTTGCCGGGTGCCCATGAGCCGTCATCAGCTGGGGGCTTGGCAGTGGGGAGTGCCAGAGCCGTAACGGCAAAGGCCAGGAGAGTGTAAGAGTAGCGCATTGTGAATAGACTTGAGAAGTATGGGATTTCGAGGTGTGAAGTTGCTAAATGTGTTGTGTTGAGATGTTCTTGCTTGTTTAATCGAGTGAAGAATAAGGTTGAGGTTGATGAGGTTGATAAGGAGGTTGATGAGGTTAATGAGGTTGATGAGGTTAATGAGGTTAATGAGGTTAATGAGGTTGATGAGGTTGATGAGATGATGATAATAAAACGAACTCAATGGTGGACATTCATCACGCCTTATATCCTTCATCCCCCTCTTTCGTGGACGGTTACTCAAGTTAGATTTCTATTAAAACCTCGTGTTGGATGGCATAGCCCAGGGCGATCTGACAGCTTCGTTAGTCAGGCCAAACCGAGCCTCACTGATCGTTGCTATTTTCAGGCTCGCTAAATTTAAGCCTATTCTCTCCCACATCAGCGGGCTTTCGGGCTACGCCACAGTTCCCCGAAAACGGGTAGTGAGATCAGCACTAGCGAAGGCGCAACTATCTTGGCGGCGAGGAAACCTGCTTAGCGGGGTAACTTATATGCTCGGGTTTCCCATCCTGGAGTCGATTGTCTCTGAAAAGGGTTAGAGGTGTGCTGCGCCGACCTTGCTGCTACAGAACGTGGCTAATGCTGGGCTTTGCCGATCTAGAGTAACGTTTAGTTCCCGGGTAGTTTAGGAACTCGTGAGACCACGGGATTAACTAAATGCCCTTGGCAACGTTGTCATCGCCTGGTTGTTTTCAGGATTGAGTGCTGAAAATGCATTACTAATCACAGGGGCTTGAAATAGAAACAGAACGACTTGAAAGCAGTTCAACCCTGGTATCTAACATCAAGGCGAGACAAGAACCGAGATAACTTTCCTAAGTGTGTCGTAGAACTAGCAATGCGGATCATATAGCAACTAAATTTGCCATTCTCGTCAAGTGTAGCCTGCTTAGGAAGACTCGTCGGAGTATTATATCCGTTTGTTTTCGTAAGTTAAACTAGCTAGTTCCCAGTCGCCTATAGCAGGGACTATCCCACTTCATGCAACATTATTACGACTTGAGACGATAAGATTAGAATACCGAGTACCTAGAAGTAGGCGTCTTATATCAGCCGTCTACCTTACTAGATGACCTGCACTGCTTGCTTGATTTATACACTCTAACTATCGCTATCGCTGAACAAGCATCGCCGACCATCACAACATTGCTAAGATGCCGATACCTTCTCCCTGGACAGGACATGTTCTAAAAGTCTCGTCACCGACTTTGATCTTTAGCTCTCAGGCAGCATGTTTGTCCCTGCGACGTCGGAGGTCCTGCATGTTGCGCCCGAGGCTGCATAGCAGGCTGGCATATCGACAAGTCGGATCTTTAGGTTTGACGGTTTACCTATTGATGCGTGCGCAAGTGATTACCCGGAGAGCCATTGGAGTCAACTCGTGGCTACCGACGACGGGCTCTATTGTTTGAGTGGGTGGAACCCCTGAATCCGGCCTCGACGACGTGCTGCCTCGACTTTAGCTCTGGCACATAAGGGCTACCCAAGCGAGTCGAAACCACCCCCTCCAACTCCGTTCCGGCTGGCGAGGCCGCCCTATCTCGGCAGAATCCGGACTAGAAAGCGTAGGCCGTAGACTAATTCGAGGTTGCCTATTTCCTACCGCTCTACCATGTTGCAGCCCAGACAGTGTATGCCGTCGACTACCGGAAGATGAGGGCTACGAGTGGTTCGCTAGACCCTCGTTGATGAAATGGTATTGGGGCAGAGGACGATAGCACTATATGAATGAAAACAGTGGATGTCACCTATGTGTATTCATTTAGCCCAGGGGCAAAGATCTTTCTCGTCGACCGGGCCAAGGAGCTGGTCAATGTGAGGGGGCTGCAAGTCGCTCCGGCGGGACTAGTTTTGCTGTACTCAAGTTCCCAGATGTAGCAGACGTCGGTGTCGTGGCAGTTTAGATCAACGACAATTAGTTCCCTCGGGCATATATGGTTAAAGTTGTCGCCTCGAATATAACAGAGCAGGATATCGCGAGGTGGGTGGAGGAGAGGCTGATCAGTACAAATAACTGGGTGGTGAGGTGGGGTTCGTGGAAATACACTCGGGGGCTGACTGAAGTGAGGACAGTACCAGCATCCAAACCTGACGACCGTAGGCCCGGGACTGGAAAATAAGACTGAGGTGTATTCTCGTCATTAACGGGAAGATAATAGCTCCGACCTAGATCCCGCGGTTCTAAAGACTCGTAGATGACACCTAGACAAGTTACAACCTAGTGGGATACAGACACATCATAGCCCTCTACAACAGTAAAAGCAGGGTTGAAAAAATAAATAAAAATCACTCTGCGAGTCGTGTATTCTCTACCCGGGGCGTCGCAAGTCAGTGAACTATTACGGAAATCGCCGATCTTCCTGGGGATCTCTCCACTAGAGGACGAAGCAGACAGTGGGGTTTCCCCGGATGTCTAATCGTATGACTGGTCGATATACGGAAATACTAACTGTATCAAGGTAAGCTGCTCCCCAGTTCCGACATCCGATCTCTTCAGAGTTCAGGCCGTGCCAGCACATCGTAAATCCGATCGCGGACCGCCGCCAAGACCCCTACTCTCCTTGAAATTTTTCACAGGCTGCTGGTAATATGCTGGTTGACGACTATATTGTCAAGTCGGCAAGCGGCACAGCTAATCTCTCTCTTGAGCCAGACGGACCACGTGGACCTGAGCACGGGCGTTGATTCTTGACAATGCAACGCGGCACGACAGCTCAGCCCTGAGTCGTCGTCAGCTGGGCCCATGGCACGATCCTAATTTACGCGACTCGTATTGCACCCTGATGAAAAATCCCCTCACTGTTGTGATTGGTCAATGACTTGATATATTTGGCGGCCTCCTGGGGAGCACGATTAAGCGACTGCCATTTTCATTCGGCGATCTCCCAAACGGCACGGCTAGGTGGTAGGCTGCCCTGGAATCGATGCCACTGATTGATCGTCTTGTGTCCCTGCGGCCAACGGAGCTGACGAAAAAAGTCCACTCGAAGGATGGATGCGGTAATTGCCCACATTTCAGGCGTGCCAGATAATTGACAACACTGCGCCTCCATGCGTGGATTCGTCATGGAGATTCTATATAACGTTCATCCCCTTTTGGTGTTCTGGGGATGCCCAACATGCTTCCTCGGATATATCACCCAAAATGCGACTTTACCTCCGCCGGCTCACCATGCGCTTTGCAAACTATCAGAAACCAGAGGACGAAGAGTGTTTACTAGAAGAACGGGAACCTGGATCTGTTGGGCAGTGGCCAAGGAGGTACCCGAGGTTTATGAAGCCAGGAAGGACTGCAATATGTCTCTTCCTGGTAGACCTTGCGCTCTTGAGTCTCGTGCTTTACGGTCTTGAACGTCTTTCCTTTTTTCCCCTACTACGTCACAACGAATTGATGTTTGGTGCTCACGTCAACGTATCTCTCGATGATCAACAACCTACGCGTCCGTTGGATCAGATACCGCGGATCTTGCACCAGACGTGCAAGAACGAGACCATCCCCGAGATATGGGCCGAGTCGCAGCAGAGCTGTCTCGAGGCGTACTCTGACTTTGAGTACAAGGTATGTTTGGTGCAAGGGTAGTGATGGTATCTGGCTCAAACCCTTCCTTCCAGCTCTGGACCGATGAGAAAGCCCGCGACTTTCTCGCATCCGAATATCCTTGGTTCTTGGATACCTGGGATAACTACCCATTCCCCATCCAGCGCGCAGATGCCATACGGTATTTCGTCCTGTATCACTATGGGGGAATCTACCTCGACATGGATACCGTCTGCCATCGAACCTTTCCGATTCACCAAATCGAATCCAAGCTGTCACACAACTCCCTATTCGAGGCTACCTTGCCTACGGGGATCACCAACGACATCATGATATCATCTGCAAGACACCCTGCGTTTAAATCGGCCATCTATCGACTGCCCATTTTCCACCATCTCACTCGATTCTGGGCCCGCGTGCAACCCTACGCTGCGATCATGATATCGACAGGACCGCTTTTCATTTCTCTTGCCACAACTGACTACTTACTCGGGGAGCCGTTGTTGCCGTCACCGACAGTGCAGGTCATCAACTCGACTGATCTAAAACCTTACATAACCGACCTCCAGACGGCTACCTGGCATGGACCAGATGCTCAGGTATTGAAGTGGCTGGCGGACAAGCCGTTGGTCTGGTTTGTGCTGGGCATGATGGGGGTTGTCGGTGGTGTGTACGTCCTGAACAAGGCGCTCTTGTTGATCTATAGAATGTTTCTCAGCATTCTTAACTTTGCTGCTTACTGGTGTCTCAAGGTAGTAAGGATGTCTGTGGGGGAGTGGACTAAAGCGGACTTGTGAATAGTCCCAGTCGTAAGAAAGAAACAGCAGTTACCAGTCCTGTGACATTGCGTCTATATACAAAAGAAGATCAAACTGCCCTTATTCCACCCATGTGCTGCCTCTATTATGCCTAAATAACACGACCAACGAGGTTTCATGCCGAGAGCGCTTGGTTGCAAGCAGCAGGGCTTGGGCTGCTTCTCAGAATCTAGGCATTGGATTGAGGATGGACTCGAAGTTACAAAAGCAGCATTCCTGATGCTGAGGCCAGTACTGTATCTCCCACCAGCTCAGAGTCTTGTGAGATGCATATACTGCTTAATCCCGGCGAGATCGGCTCAACACCGAGTAGCCTGGGAAGAATCTCAAGACATATTCAACGCGGCTTGTTCGACATCTAGCAGGCTAAGGCTGAACTGTTTTTCTCATTCCCTCAGCGGCAGGTTAGTGACTGCACTGACTATGGCATTGTCCTTCACGACGAAACCTTTCGCCCTGTTTTATCCTCGTCTAGCCAGAGCGCTCGTTATAGTTTGCGCTTTTTGCCGCCCCGTATTTATCAACGCTTGTCAATTCCCATAGCAAGCTTGACGTTATCCTTTTTTTCTACATCTTCTCTTGGAATCGTGGGTGGCAGGTTATAGAGCCGGACGGGGTTCACCAGAGTGTTGATGAGACGCCGCGCCGTGCGCTGCCCTAGCTTAATGGCTAGGGCGATCGTTACGGTTCTTTTTGTGTCGTGCAAGTAATCAAAGCTCGCAGGTGGATTCCCACACTCTCTGTTGTACTCTTTTTTTTTTTTTTCTTCATGCCAATCCGTCAGCTATACACCTTCACATATTACCAGTTCTTTTTTCTGGTCACTTCTTTCTCTGGTCTCTCTGCCTCGTTGGTGTGTTTCTGCCCGGAACAAGGAGGTGGCTGGGATTGGCCGTGCCCCACAGAATGAGCCACAGGTGGCTGTCTCCCAAGCCACAGGTTACCCGCGGGTACAAGTTACAACAACACATCGCATCGCGCAACCGCAACGACGGCGAGAGCAACCACCACCAGCAGACCGATCCCCCACCTTCCCAAGAACACCTTATCAACTGTATTTAAACCAGAATAAGACCCAACTCCCCAACAAGGGCCGTAACTGTGGCGGAATGGTCAACGCATGGTGCGGCGTCTCATCAAACCGTCTCCAAGATTGTTGGTTCGAATCCAGTCCAACCTCGGTGGGTGAGATGCAGGTGCGGATCCTTGTCCCTGGAGCAAACTCTGGGGCAAATCCCTCTTCGGTCTCAGGCCGTTTGAGGGGAGGATTAGTAGGAATACCACGTGCTATTGCGAACCTTTTGCCGTTCATGGGCAATCACACGGGTCCAGAAGTACAACCGCCATGAGCCATCTGTTTTCTTTCTAAGTATGACTTTCATAAGTCTACATGTCTTGTTCTTGAAGAGAACTTTAGCATCGGGCGTGAGTTGTCGCTGGGATCAGTGCAGGGCTGGTTGGATGGATCGCATTCCCTTGATGGGAGAAGGGCTCCCCTTGCATCAGAGCGACTTGAAAATGATCCAAGGTAAGTTTCTCAGGTACATGGCACTTTGGAAGCGCAGATGGGGAGGTACGCCAAGTCGTGTCATATGTGCACAAGACTCAATCAAGAACCGCTTGAGAGCGGGCATTAAATGTACGTAGTTATCGTTGCCAGACCTTTCCCCAAACCGCAGATCCTGTGCCTCGTGAACATTATTCCCACCACATTTCTCTTCAGTCCATTCTATCACATGAAAGCCATCACACCCAGAACAGCTCCAGCCACTCCCACCAACGATCCCTGCAGGAACTGACCCGCGTTGGCTGTGTTGGTTGGCGCGGCAGTTTCCTCCCCTGTAGACTGAGCCTCTGTCTCGTCCGCGTCATCGGTCGATTGAGCCCGTGTCTGGTTTCCAGGAGTCTGAACCTTTGTCGAGAGGGTAGCAGCCGAGGTAGTTACGGCATCAGGTTCCTGGGTAGAAGTCGCGTCTGCCGCAGTGATGGAACGGCCAGAGCCTGTTTCGGTCGGCTCAGAGCCCGTCTCTACATCGACCTCGGTGGCCTCGCTCTCCGTCCCCGTGGTCATCCCAGTCTCTGCCTCGGTGGCCGTCGCTTCTACGTCTGTCGTGGTTGCAGCCGTGTTGGCCTCCGCAGCCGTCGAGGGCTTCCAGCACGAAAGGTAGGAGATGCCACGAGTTTCGGTGCCGGTGTAGCCATCGCATCCGGGGTTCTTCTTCGGGGGGGCTCGGCCGCCGCCGCAGTCAAGGGGGTCGCAGATTTGGCCGTCGTCGGGGTCGAACCAGTGGACGATGCCGTCGTCACAGGTTGTGTAGCTGTGGGTTTCGCATCCAAAGGCCAGGGCTTGCTTGGCCAGGAAGAGCAGCGGGAGGGCAGAGACGAGGGTTGGTCGGATCATGGTGGTGTGGCGAAGGTGTTGATAGCGAATGTGTTGAAGGAGAGAGCAAGAATTAGTGCAGGTCGATCATGGAGTTAATATGTAGTTAAGTACTAGTCGACACGCAGGGTTATTTGAGCCCTACCTGAGGGTGACTCAAGCATGTTACAGTTTGATTCACTAGTAAACGACGGTAGCTAATTACAGAGTAGTATCCCCAGAAATCGTAAGAGGGAGGATCAACAAGGGCCTCTCAATGGCACGGTTGGCGAGGATGCCGGAAGCGTTTGATTGGACATCGAGTTATAAAAATGGCTCCCCAGGTCCCCCGCCAATCAAGTCCCGTCGACCCACTCTCAAAGGGGAAATCCCCGGCTTAACGGCACGTTGCATACAAGAGTGGGCTCCAGATGAGGTTGCAGTGTTGAGTCAGGGGCCAGTGTCAGGTCAGATAATTATAGAAACTTGAAGCCAAAGAGGCGCTAGAGGATAAACACTCAGCCCTCCAAGGCTGGCCAGCTGTTGATCAACCAGTCACCTCTGCAAGTTGAGGGCTCTCTTAGCTCTTCGAATACGAGAGGAGGCTTAGTCTCTGTCGTATTGACATGTTGGCCAAGTCACTTTGAAACAAGCAATACACTCCTCGGCGAGACAAGCATAATAAGAAACGGGTTAGAAAAGCTTGTTCTGGGCTTTAAAATGAGTCATCTTAAACTCGTCGTTGAGTCGACCCACCGTAGTACTGTTCCGTTTATCTTATCTCTATAGGCAGTATAAACCTTAAGAGACATTCATCTCATAGCAACACAATAGCTTGACATGACTGGGAAATAACCCTCGCTGTAAGGCTGTTAGCTTCGTGCAGCACGGTTCCCAACACTGACCAGCCCAGTCTCTTATAGCTAGGATCTCGAATCACGGGTCAGGATACCGGCCTGGACCGCAATGGGATAGCCGAGGCGCTACGAGAGAGAAGTTATTTAAGGAACAGAAGCTAAAGTTATCCCCCTGCGCTGTAGGGTAGCCCGCAGGAGTGTGCCACCCACGGAGAAGTTCTACCACGACGATATGACAATATCCGCATTCCTTCCCTCGCCAAGACAGATATTCCAGTAACGTGTATTATGACGTGATGCACCCAAAGTCATCCCATGTACAGCTCCGCATCGAGACCCTGGCCCTCCACAAGATTCTGACTGGCCGAGAATGTCAGCCGCTTGCGTTAGCGCGTGGCAAAGCTCGCCAGCAAGTTTAATCACGAAGCGGAGATCCATTGTCATCCAAGTGCATTGATATCCGGTCAAGAGAACCATTGCAGTCTCATCCGCACACGAAATGGCCTCTACCGACCCTGCCTGCGCATTACAAATCGATGACCATCGCATGCCCCATGAGGCGCACATCCGCCGCGATGGAGAAGATTGGGCCGGCATGACAAATCAGAAAGAGCGCAAGAAGCTCCAGAACCGGCTGAACCAACGAGCGCGTGAGTGAATTCCCGGTCTTAACCTGGGCACCAGATACTGAGAGCGGAAAAGGCCGAAGTAGGAAAACGCAATGTCAGGTCAAGACTGGGACTTGCAGGGTGCTCATGCCACGCCCTTGCTTGGCTGTTGAACCAGCAGGAGATGCCGTCTTTGGATGGTGCACGGAGCAGAATCTAGAGGAGAAGCGTGCTATTCTTGGTCGATTCGCCCAGCAGGCACTGGCGAGCTATACCAAGAGCCAGCCAAGTGGTGATCACCTCCTGAAGCTCATCCAGCTGAATGTCATCAACAGCCTGACACGCAACTCTGTCATGCTCGGCATCAACGGCGACTGGCTGCTATGCAGCGCCACATCACCCTTTTACTCGTCTGGATCAACGCATAGCCCTGTCACCACACTACCAGCCCATTATCCAGATACTCTTGCCCCGACAAGTCTTCAAAAGAGGATCCCGCATCATCCATGGATTGATCTATTCCCACTGCCTAGGATGAGGGATAATTTCCTGTTGGCCATCATGAGTAGTTTCTCGCAGGAGGAGGAGCAGCGGCTATGGGATGACCTCATCGAGGCCGGAGGAGACAGGGACTGGACGGGCATGATTGTTTGGGGGGAGCCGTGGGACCCTAAGAATTGGGAGGTCACGGTGCCGTTTCTGCAGAGATGGGGATGGCTCTTGGATGGGTGTTGGGAGATTGTAAAGTCGACGAATCTCTGGAGGCGGAAGAGAGGTGAGAAGCCACTGGGTCTGGATGCATTCGTTGCAGGAGGAGGTCCCGCGGTAGATGTGAAAGAGACTACGGGATACTAGTAGCGATATCAGAATGTAGAACACAGTCTTTTGAGTCGTGGAGAGCGAAATGCAAAGGAGGGGATGACAAGTTCAGTAATGAGAATACCACTGTTCCGGGGACTCCACCCATGTACCTCGCATGTACCTATCGTCAGCTGTGTAAGCATCTCAAGCCATGATCAAACCATGCAACGTGTATAAGAAGCCTTTCCTCCGCCTCTCAAATCTTGGAATCAACTAATCACTGCCTCCTTTACTACCTTATCAAAATGCCTTCCCACATCACCATCGTCCCCGCCTCCACGCAAGCCGGCAAGGAAACAATCCGAGCTCTTCTCGCCTCGCAGGCCAAGCCCTTTATCCGTGGCATCTACCGAGACCCTTCCAAAGCCCCAGCCGAGTTCACCAAGGACCCAAACTTTGAGGCTGCTAGGGGTAATGTTGGTGCTGGGACTGGTCTTGACTTTGCCAACTCGGAAGCCGTTCTTTATGTCCCCCCTCCGATATATGACGGCACAGACCACGGCCAGTTTGCAACTGAAGCTGCGCACAATATCAAGAATGCCCTCAAGCAAGCCCCGAGTGTCAAGAGGCTTGTGCTGCATTCTGCCGTCGGTGCTCAGCACAACTATGGCATTGTAAGAGGATCACTCATCACAGGCGACTTGACTGACAAACTCAGGGTGTACTGAGACTAAATCATATATCCGATGGCATTCTCAAAGACGCTGTGCCAGAAGTACACATTGTGAAGCCTGCCTACTACTTTGAGACCTGGGCTGCTTCCCTCAAGACCCTTCAGGCATCTGACTCGCCCATCTTTGAGTCACCTCTCCCAACTGCGGAATACCAGATTCCCATGGTAGGCCCCCACTTTCAACAATTCATGATGTCTGACTCGTTATAGGTCAGCGCCAAAGACGTCGGCGACTACTGCGCTACTGCCCTCCTCGACCCATCTACTGGACCATCCCTCCGCACCGTCAAGCTTTTCGGGCCGCATCTCTACAACTCTCTCGACTTTAAAGAAGCAATTGAAGCCGTTCTTGGCAAGGCGATTCAGCTCAAGGTCATTCCAAGGGAGGGACTTGCAGATTTCTGGGCGGAGCAGGTCCCGAGGGCGTATGTGTCCGAGTTTGTGGATCTGATCTCTGCCTTGCTCCCTGGGGGTGTCAGCACCGGGGACTTTGAGTATGATGAGGACACTGTGAGGGGAAAGATGGAGTTGGTTGATGCCTTGAGGCTTATGCTAGAGGGATAATCTATGTATTCAATGCCTAGGTTTCTGTTATAGACGCGCCCTTCCGTTGAGACGGTACTCTGCTGCAATCTTTTCCGCAGCAATCATGCCAACCTGATAAGCCGTCGACTGGGTATGGCAACTACACTTGTCAGTATCAGACAGTACACTGCAGCAGCCAACTCACCTCGCAATGATCGGCATGACACTCAAGTCGGCAATCCTCAGCCCCTTGACGCCAAACACACGAAAGTTGGAATCAACAGCAGCAGCATCGCCACTTTTTCCCATTCGACACGTCCCGCTCATATGCCACGTGCTGGTGCAGTTCTTGTTCCAGAAATCGAGAATGTCGTCGTCGCTATCACTAGCGGGGACGTCAAACTCGGGGGTTGTGGGATGAGCGTCTCTCTTGAATGCAGGACTGTTGGTCACCTTGAGGACTTCCTTGGTGGACTCTATGATGACGCGTTTGTCGTAGGGATGCGACGCAAAGGCAGGGTTGAAGGATAGCGGCTGAGAAGGGTCTGATGAGGCGAGTTGCACGTTTCCTACACCTTGGGTGTTGTGCACGAAGACTAGAATGGATATCAGAGGAGGTGTGGTGTCAGGAGCAGTGTAGTATTCCGGTGAGATACCAAGCGTTGCCATCTCATAGGTTGGAATAGAAGGACGCTGCAGTCGTGTCTTTTCTTCAGCGGGCAAAGCCTTGAACTCGCTGCTATGCAACACGGCATCGCTCTTGAAGAAGCCCATGTTCATGGTGGTGCCAGCAGTGACGTAGGGACCAGTACGGTAGAGCTGCCACTCACGCAGGGCTGCCTCCTGGAGGGCCTTGTCGCGGAAGAACGGCGCGACACCGTCGGAGTTCTCTGCCCGTCCGTACTTGAGCGCAACGTGGTAGTGGTCCTTGAAGTTTTGGCCGACGTGGGGACTCTCGATGAGTTGGCGGATGCCGAATTTGGAGAGCTGGTCGCTGGGCCCGATGCCCGAGTGCATCATGATCTTTGGGGTGTCGAGGCTGCCGGCCGAGAGGATGACTTCCTTGCTTGCTTTGAGGATGGTGCCGTCCAAGAGGGAGATGCCGATGGCCTTGTCCTTGTTGAACACGACACGGTGTACTTGGGCGTTGGTCTTGATGTGGAGGTTGTCAGGCTTGGGATAGAGCAGATCAGCCGAAGTTGCTCTGGTTCCTCGATGCATCGTCTTGGGCACAATGGATATGCCCAAGGGATCACCATTGCCCATGTCGGGATTGATGCTGTATCCATTGGCCGCCCAGATATCCACCACGGACGTCGTGTAATTATCCCATGTGGGCTCAAAGCCAATATGCAAGGGTCCTTTGTACCCGTGGTCGTCACCCTTGGGGTCAAGATACTTGGTCATTCCCTGAGGAACCTCTGGCGTCTTGTCGTGATACGTCTCAAGCTGCTTGAACCGTCGGCGGGCATTCTCCCAGTTCCAATCAGCGTCCCCAGTCATTTCAGCGATAGTATCCCAGTCATCACGAGGGCCAACTGTCCACGCTGTGAAGTTGACTGCCGTTGAGCCGCCTAGTCCTTTACCTCGGGTGAGGCCGATCTTGCGGCCGGCAAAGTGATCTTGGGGACTGCTCTCGTAGGGGTTTGTCTGCGAGGGCTCAAGGAACTGGACGAATTGGTTTCCGATGATGCGCTGGTTGGCGTCATTGTTCTCCCCTCCGGCTTCGACTAGCAGGACGGAGGGACGGGCGATGCTGTTGGCGAGGCCGCGGGCGATGCAGCATCCTGCAGGGCCGGCGCCAACAATGATGAAGTCGTATTCAACGTTGGAAGACATGTGAGAGAGACAAGGAATATGAGGATTTGCCAGCTAGGACGGAAGACGGGTTGAGACCACTATATAGTGCCGATTTCTGTCTTCCGGGCTGGTGATTCAGCTGAGAAACATTTCACGAGTCATGCTCACATTAGTTCAGATCTAGCCCCTTCACCAGACAAGGATCTCGCATCGTCAACGTGGCATATCCGGCAGGGCACCATCCCGGAGATGAGACACGCCGTGCGGCTCAGCTGTCGTTCAGAGAAGAGTCCCCTTTATCTAGATTTAATCTACACAGGGACCTGGGATTGGCTACCAGGGGTAGATGCGGGCTGGACCGCTTCCGCGATGAAACATTGCAAGATTCTGCGCTGATGAAAGTGGAGGATGTGTCGTCAGGGATGGATGGTCTTGACAGCTGGATCTGACCCAGTCGCATTGTCGATGCGGGTCAATGTTATGCCCTTGGAGGATGCTAATGCGGTCGCCACTGGCGTGAGTGATCCCTGCGCAACGCTCTGAAGCAGCTGTGGCCATCTAGCATGCCGTGCTTGCTTCGTGTCTCGTCACGGCCACTCGAGGGCATCTAGCTGGGAATCCTGTCTGGATGGTGACACATGGATAGGCTGTAGATCCCGGGTCACGATGCTCTCGGACCTGACCTATCGGAAGCCCGCCACAGCAGATCGTGGAGAGAGTCAAAGGCATCTGGTTGGTTGATCTAGACCCACAAAAGGGATGACAGTTGGTCATCACTGGGACTTGTTCTTTGCTTCCAACCCTGGGTAACCGCCCCCTTCACCCCCGCCATGTCTTTTTATAGCGAAATCGAAAGCGACCCCAGCAAAGCATGCATGCGCCTCCTCCATCTCCTCCCGGCTCCTCTCGCCGACCCGATCGAGTGCCGCCTGGACGTGGTCGCCATCAGCCAACCCCCCCCGTACGACGCCCTGTCCTACTGCTGGGGGGACAACGCCGCGTCGGGCGAGATCATGTGCAACCGAGAGCCCTTTCCCGTGACGGAGAACCTGCTTCTTGCACTCAAGAGCCTGAGAAGGGAGGATGCGGCGCGGACACTCTGGGTTGATGCGGTATGCATCAATCAGCAGAACCTGTCGGAGCGCAAGTCGCAGGTCCTTCGGATGGGGCAGATCTACAGAGGAGCCACCAGGGTGGTGATATGGCTGGGGCCGGATCCCATATCGGATGGCGTCCATCACCTGTTTGACTTGGCAGAGAGGTACCCCAGGATGGAGGTGTTCCGCGTTGGTCGCGAGTGGAAGCCTCTGTTCGAATCGGGAGTACCCAACTCTCAGTATAAATACGACGGTGATGACGAGGAAGAAGTGACAAAACTACCCGTGTTATCTCAGGAAGTCTTCAACGGGGTGTCTGCGGCCATGAGACGACCATGGTGGACCAGAATGTGGACCATCCAGGAACTCGCCCTGTCCACAACAGCAGTGGTCATGTGCGGCAACTTGTCAGCTCCATGGCAGGCCATCAGGTCAGCATTCGCCATGACCTTGCAACTGTCATTCCACCAGGGCAGCGAAGCCCTCGAGGCTAATATCCCGGTGCCCGACTTTTCCGTCAAAGAGTCGACTGCAATAGCGTACTCTCGTCTGACGTATAAATGGTCCGATGATGATGCTGGTTTTGCACTGCCCAGCGAACTCGGCGAGCTTCTTCTCAGCTTTAGATGGTCGACGGCTAGGGACCCGAGAGACAAGATCTACGGGCTGTTGGGCATGGCCAAGTCGGCGTATGGCATCGAGCCGGACTATACCGTTTCGACGGCGACTTGCTACACACGTGCTGCATTTGCAATCATCAAAGGGAATGGCAACCTGGATATCTTCAGGGGCTTGTGGAAGCCTACTTACCTGGGTGATACCGCCATGCCGGGTCTGCCGACCTGGGTCCCGGACTGGAGCCATGACTTTTCTAGCGTACCCAAGGAGGCGGTTCATCCAGTGGTTGTATTTAAGCCGTTGGTGCGTGAGATCTGGCTCACTGCGCAATCTCTCACGGCCGGTTCTCTGTATCCCCAGTTCCAGGCATCAGGACCGACTGAGGGATTCCTGCCGCGGCTGAAGCAGGACGGTACAACGTTGGTCCTCAGGGGACTCGTTGTCGATGAATTGGAGGTTATCGGGAGGAATCTGAGATATCCGGCACCCATGCCCATCACGCCGACGCCTCATCGTCTGACGAATTGGCTAAGGGAGAAGAAACGAACGACAAAGAGCCACGCGGCAGTGGGAGAGCTCATCAGCACGGTCAGAGAGTGGAAAGATATGGCCATGAGTGCTAGGGACTTGCACACTGAGCATGGCGAAACGAGGGAAGATGCCTTTCTGGTGACCATCTGCAAGAACAGGATAGCCACTACCGCAGACCGGGCTGCATCCCTTGACCACCTGCGAGAGTGCATGAGACTACTGCTGGACGAGTCATCGAAGAGAGACGCCGCCTTGAAGACGGTGGGGTTCCAGCACGTGAATACGAGGCTGCACCGGATGTTGCTGGGGTACTTGAAGGAGGAAAAGCTGGATGAGAAGGATATTCAGCTTTTTGGCATGGCGCTCATGAACTTGAGATGGGCCATCGATCAGCGTCTGGCGAGGACAAAGGGGGGGCACATAGCCATGATACCGGAGCCGTGTAGAGTGGGCGATAGGGTGGTTCTTCTCGAGGGTGGGAAAACGCCGTATGTGCTGAGAGCGGTGGGCAGGCAGTGGAGGATTCTGGGGGATTGCTATGTCCATGGGATGATGTCTGGGGAGGTCTGGAGTGAGGAGGGTCTTGTTGATGTTGAGATTGTGTGATGTCTCAGTCCTTCAAGGACGGTTTCCCCGCACTCTTTGCCGAGGTAGTATGTTGTTAAATCAGCTGATATAAGATTTAAACTATTCCTTGTCACGATGGAAGAAGAACCAAGTATAGTGGTTTAATAACTCTGGGTCCCGCAAATCCCGGAGTTTCCGGACTTAAGAGAAATGCACTGTCTATATATCTACAATCACGTCGCTGCGGGTCAACTTCTCGGAGTTAGGCGTCTTCCAAGACTCCTGCGAGTATTCCATTAATAATACACGAGGAGTGACATATATAAGTGCCATCTCATTTAATAACTAAAACTCAACCTATATCATTAGTACTCATCCGCATCAATGGCCCCCGTCAAGCTCCCCACCCGGAAACTAGGCCGTGACGGCCCCGAAGTTGCCGCCATCGGCTTCGGCCTCATGGGCCTCAGCGTCGGATACGGCAAGGTCGAGTAAGACATCTGATAGACGACACAGTTCCTCGGCTGACAAACCTCTAGCTCTGACGAGGAGCGTTTCAAAGTCCTAGACCGTGCTTGGGAAATCGGTGCTACGAACTGGGACTCTGCGCAGATGTACGGCGACAGCGAGGACCTGCTGGGCAAGTGGTTCGCTCTGCACCCCGAGCGACGCAAGGACATCTTTCTCGCTACAAAATTTGGTGTCGGCTTCTCCGCTGGACCTGACGGCAAGATCACATTCACCATGGACTCGTCGCCGGAAGCTGCGCGTGAGGCGTGCGAGCAGAGCTTGAAGAGGCTCGGGGTGGACACCATCGACTTGTACTACATCCACCGTCTGGACGGCAAGGTACCGGTTGAAAAGACCATGCAGGAACTGGTCAAGTTGAAGAAGTGAGTTCTCTGAAGCTTACTTGATCAGGACTGACCTGTACAGTGAGGGCAAGATCAAGTACATTGGCATCTCGGAGTGTTCCTCTACTTCACTCCGCAGGGCATTTGCAGTCCACCCCGTTCACGCCGTGCAGATCGAGTACAACCCGTGGACTCTTGACGTCGAGGGACCTGCGGGCACTCACCTATT
Source organism: Fusarium albidum (assembly GCA_013618265.1). NCBI lineage: Eukaryota > Fungi > Ascomycota > Sordariomycetes > Hypocreales > Nectriaceae > Fusarium > Fusarium albidum. Next base: position 50,606 of record JABFEP010001165.1, read on the forward strand.
AAAGACTGCGCGCGAACTAGGCGTCGCCACCGTGGCGTACTCTCCGCTCGGCCGCGGCATTTTGACAGGGCAGTACAAGTCTGTTGACAGCTTCGAAAAGGACGACTTCCGCCGCCTGGTCCCGCGGTACCAGGGCGAGAACTTTGTCAAGAATCTTCACTTGGTTGACGAGTTCCAGAAGATTGCGGCCGAGAAGGGATGCACGGCGGGGCAGTTGGCTCTGGCGTGGCTGCTGGCTCAGGGGGATGATGTCATTCCTATTCCGGGGACAAAGAAGATCAAGTATCTGGAGGAGAACACGGCTGCGCTAGAGGTGGAGTTGTCGACGGAGGATGTACAGAAGCTGAGACATCTTGTGGATGCGGCGGATGTTCAGGGAGATAGAGGTGGTGGTGGTGTTGCTTTTTCTGACACGCCAGAGCTGTGAGCTGCAGGCCGGAATTAAACTGGATTGATGCTATCTTGACAGTCTAGTAGAAACTCTTGCTTAACCATAAGTCTATGGCCCAGTGTAACCAGGCACAAACCCAATTGTGATGCCTCTTATCTGCAGCAAGAGAGCTTAAACGAGTAAACCCAATGCTGGTGTGCCGGCGAACCCTGTTCTAACTAGATAATCATTCTCAACAATGATTTGACGAAGCGCAGATCCTGCCTGTTGAAGTTCCTGGGTCGTTGAAAAGACCAGAGTCTATAGCCAAGGCATATGCAGTCTGCGTCCTATTAGCAAGAGTGCCATTCTCAACCCACACCCTGTGAAACTCGTCGAGTAACTCGCTGCGTTGCAATCTGTACTTGTCAGCTGCCTTTTCAAACCCAAGAATGCTGCTAATGTTGGCGAGAAATACGGTAACATGGACAAGATACGCGTAATACTTCTGGGTAGTTGCATTGCCAGGAGCATCAGGGTCAGACTTTGGTCCCAGCCAGTCGCCAAACTGCCAGCTCGTGCGATCCCATAGACCGACTTTGTTTCTCGGGATGCCCTTGTCGATCCACGGACGGACACTATCGTATTATTCAGCGAGTATGTCCAGGTCACCAAACGCTTGGTAGTAGCTGGAGGGGTTCGCAACGACGACGTCACCCCATACGGCGGCGGGCACGACGGGGACGGTTAATGGGGGGGCTGTGGAGTTGTTGCGCTGCTGCTCGGACCATATGTCCTTGTGCCAACTTTTCCAGAAACCAGATGTGTCGTAGAGATAATCTGCAGTCGTGGCAAAGGCATGAGCGTCACTAGTCCAACCCATACACTCGTCTCTGGATATCGTCAGCCTAGAGCCCAAGATTCATTTCGAAGTGTCATCTTTGAGGACAGTCTGTCGGGATGCTTAGAAAGTTGCCCCTATCCTATTAAAACTGTCAGTCTAACATGCTTCAGTGCCATGGAGATCATACTTCATCGACCACCGCACATTGGCGTGGAATTTATTAAGTAGAGGATTCGAGCATTCGAACCAGCCCGTAGGTTCCATATCACTGTGAACAACAATCGCCACCACGGAATCGGCATCGGAGGGGTCGAAACCGTCCACCTGTGCGTATCTGAAGCCATGGAACGTGAACAGCGGCTCCCAGATCTTGGGCTTGTCGTCAGCGAGAATCAGCTGACCAGTCGCCGACGCGTTTCTCAGAGGACGCAGGCTGACCTGTCCGTCCTCGAGGACCTCTGCGTGGCGTAGGGTGATATTGGTACCAGCCTCTCCAGAGACATTTACTTAAAGCCAGCCCACGAGATCCTGACCAAAGTCGACAATGGTCTTGCCCGAAGGCGAGGTAGAGATAGATACAGGTCTGATCTGTTCCAATTTTTGCACAGGGGGGCCATCTGCTGGGACCAACTTTCCTTTGGGAGCTGGCAGTCGCTTCACGGTATACCAGTCGGCATCGTCAAACCCAGGAGACGACCATGCACAGCTCCTGTCGAGCGTCGTACTTTTCGCCGTCGTAGATCTCCGAGGCAGAGGTCCAAGAGAGGCACGCCAGTCTTGTCCAGTGGCGAAGAAGTGTTTCTGATCGTCCTCAGTCGTGACCACGGCAAGGGCTAAGAGACCCAACGTGTCGCCATATATGTTGCAATGGCCGCTGTTGGAGCCTAGGCGACTGGCATACTAGCTCTCGCCGACCAACACCAATGGCATTGTCACCACTGGTGATGAGGTCGGTGATATCATAGGTATCGCATAGTCGTAGGACTGCCATCCCGGAGCAAGGAGGTGGTCGCTAACTCTCTGGTCAATGATCTCTGCCTCGTACAGACTAAGCGCCGTGATGTATAGACGTGCGGTGTTGATGTTGCCAGGGATGCTGAAATCGGTACGGAAATGAACCGGCCGCTTTGGTCCGTTCATCTAGGTTTCCCTATCGGCTGCAATGGGCACAGCGTCTCTCCAATCTGAGCCATTGAGTAGGCCAGCCTCGACCGAAGACCAGTCTGACCAGTCAGTTGATGGCTGGCCGTCGAGACCGTGCGCCTTCACACGAACTCGAGCAGACTCTGCAGACTCGAGGGGGGTGTCCGGCCATGGAACGTAGATTGAGTCTGTGGCATTCATGCTGAAGATGTTGAACACGGCATCGGAGCCACGCTGGATCTCGAGGTCGTAGGCTTGCTGGGTCCAGTCTACCACTTCCCCTTGGAACCGCCAGGACACACGGAGTTGGCTCTCTGCGATGCCCAACGCTTCCCGGTGGTGCTCAAAGAAGATGTGCGAGATGGAAACCGACATGGTCGAGATCACGGGATAGAGGGTAGAAGATGTTTAACGGTAGTGACGGGTAGAGACCCTCATGGTTAACAAAGACCTAGCTACTTGTCTCTTATCCATCTACTCGGGGTAATCGACACCGAGCAACGGTCGATCCCCCACATTCAAGAGTTACTCCGCACTTGGACTACCTCGCGATGATGCCGAACCCGATTACCTCGGCTATAGTGTCATGGAAGGATTAAAAGGCCCGACCCCAGCATGAAAAGGGCCGACCACAGTCCCCAGCTTCGATCGGCCCCAGAAGTACAATGCGTACCCTGTCCCCAGCCCTAGCCATATCCTGAGGATCGAAGAAGCTCCTGTTGACGAACCAGAGGAGAGTGACTGACCATCACTTAGCTAGCACACCATGTCTACTGGATAGCCTAGTGCAAAAGGGGTGTCCCCCCGGGACCGACCTGCCTATTTCCCGAACCCCCTAGTAAAAAACATCTTGGGACCGCTGAGCACAGTGCTTATAGTTTGGCAATATTCCCATTCGCCGTGAGCCCCGACACACCAAAGGAGCTTCTTCGGTTTCCAAGAAATAGCTTGCATGATAACCGGTGGTTCGGTATAATCTCTACCGCAACACCACGGGTAATCACCCGATGAGAATTACACCGCCTACTCCCAAGATCCGAGACATTTTTACAACCCCTGATGATTGTTATATCGTCTTATAAAATGGCATTGCCCCGTGGGACGACCTTCTGAGCAATCATCCGCCGCACATCCTCACAATGATCGGTCCTGATGCCATTGCGGCTGCCCTGTTGCTGCTGGCTTCTACCAGCAGCGCGCAGCTTTTCCTCGATGGAACCAGATCCAAGGACGCCTACACGTGGATCCAACCAGAGGATACCGTGATCAACACGCAAAACGGAGACTCTGAGCCCGTCTACCCTTCTCGTAAGCCACATTTCGTCCAGCTTGGACAATCATCTGACCTGTATTAGCTCGGACTGCAGGTGCTGGAGGCTGGCAAGATGCCTTGAAACGAGCTCGCGATTTCGTTGCCGAGCTAACTCTCCAAGAAAAGGCTGACATAGTCACTGGACAGACTGGTCCCTGTACCGGCAACATCTATCCTATTCCACGATTAAACTTTAGCGGGCTCTGCTTCCAGGATGGCCCGTCGTCGCTGCGGATGGGGGACTATGTCAGTGTTTTCCCTGCTGGCGTGGCCATCGCGTCGTCCTGGGACAGGAAGATGATGTACGACCGTGGTGCCGCTCTTGGACGCGAATTCCGAGGCAAAGGCGCTCACGTCCTTCTGGGGTGAGCCTAACGACTGCATGATAGATTGGATGCTGATATAATGAGCAGACCGTCTGCTGGGCCTCTGGGGCGCTCAGCCTACAGCGGACGCAACTGGGAGGGTTTCTCGCCTGATCCTTACCTATCCGGTATCGCCATGGAGGAATCCATCCTGGGGATTCAAGACACCGGCGTGCAGGCCAATGGCAAACATTGGCTGCTGAACGAACAAGAGATTTTCAGAAATCCTTTCCTGGATGAAAACGGTACACTCCAGTACGAGGCCATCTCATCCAACGTGGATGACAGGACAGTTCGTGAGTAATACTATCACCCTGCACAGCCACTCACTGACATATCAGACGAACTCTACATGTGGCCGTTTGCCAACGCCGTCCGTGCCGGCGTCGCCAGCGTCATGTGTTCCTATCAAAGAACCAACGGATCCTACGGATGCCAAAACTCCAAGCTCATGAACGGCCTACTAAAAGGAGAGCTCGGGTTCCAAGGCTACGTCATGTCCGACTGGCTCGCCGTGCACTCCGGCATGGCTTCTATCGAAGCAGGTCTTGATATGGACATGCCCGGATTTGGTCGAACAAAATACGTCATCAACGAGACCCGATCTTACAACTCGTTCTTTGGGGGAAACATCACCATGGGAGTCAACAATGGCACTATGAGCCAGGAAAGGCTCGACGACATGATACTCAGGATCATGACCCCGTACTACGCTCTACATCAGGATGACGGCTTTCCCACTGTCGATCCTTCAAGCTCGCGACTAAACACCTACTTTCCTCCGTCGACATGGCTACGTCCTTGGAATCTTACAGGTCCCGAGAGTCGTGACGTCAGGGGAAACCACGGGGAAATGATCCGCAAACATGCCGCTGCGTCGACGATCCTGCTTAAGAATCTTGGCGGAGCTCTACCGCTAAAGGCCCCAAAGAAGATTGCAGTGTACGGCAACGACGCTGCCGACGGTACCCAGGGGGCACTGAACCAGGGCAAGTTCGAATTCGGCACCCTAGCAACAGGTGGCGGTTCAGGAGCAGGACAGTTCAGTTACCTGATTACGCCCCTGGAGGCTCTGAAAGCCCAAGCCGTCAAGGACAATGCCCTGTTGGAGTTTCGTCTCAACAATACATTAACTGCAGGACTTGATCCCGAATCTCAAAACAACACGCCTCTGCCTCATGCCCCGGACGTCTGTCTAGTCTTTCTCAAGGGCTGGGCAAGGGAAGGCAGTGATCGTGAGAGTCTCTACCTGGACGATCACAGTTCTGAAACCGTCGAGGCTGTGGCAGCCTCTTGCAACAACACAATCGTCGTTACTCATTCTTCTGGTATCAATCTACTGGACTGGGCTGACAATCCCAACGTGACGGCGATTCTGCTCGCTCATTACCCTGGTCAGGAATCTGGGAATTCGATTGTTGATGTTCTCTACGGACATGTCAACCCGTCTGGTCGGCTGCCGTATACTATTGCTTATAACGCCAGCGACTATGACTATGCACCCATCACGACGGATATCAACACCACTGGTGTAGATGACTGGCAGTCATGGTTTAACGAAAAGCTCTATATCGATTACCGTTACTATGACGCTAACGATATTGATGTTCGCTACGAATTCGGATACGGGCTTTCCTACACGAACTTTGAGCTCAGCCAGTTGTCAGTAAACATCGGCAGCGAGATTCCATCCTCCCCTCCGGATAACGAGGCGCAACCCGGCGGAAATCCTGCTCTTTGGGAGACTATCTGCACTGCCCAAGTCACAGTCCGGAATAGAGGCAAGGTCTCCGGCGCTGCTATTCCCCAGCTCTACGTGGCCTATCCTCAAGACGGTGTGCCAGAGGGAACGCCGCTTCGTCAGCTCCGAGGGTTCGATAAAGTCGAGCTTGACCCTGGGGAGGAAGCAAGGATTGAATTCCCGCTGATGCGTCGCGATCTCAGCTACTGGGATGTTGACACCCAGAAGTGGGCGATTCCACAAGGCGAATTCAAGTTCCACGTCGGATTTAGTAGTCGGGACCTTGTCAAGACGGAGAGCCAGGTTATTATCGAGCGTAGCTAGACTATGTCCTCTGATACAGATAGAAGCGGATTTATGTCGGGTTTACCCAAGTCCGTAACTGGAAGGTCCTCCGCGGAGGTGGAGTCCGCAGAACTCCGCATCAGCCGTGTCCGCGGCCAGGCCGGTCGGCTCTTATCATTAGCCACCCAATTGGATATGCCGATGCCTTGATGCAAGCACGCAACCTCCATCTCCATCCTCTCTCTAACGGCTGTATAAATATAGCACGCAGTCCGAAAACTAATCTAGCAGCCACATCCAAAGCACTCAACAACCTCCTAATCACTATCCCGCCAACATCTCGCCATGAGTCTCAAGACTGTCTTCCCCCCCAAGCCAACCTTCACAGAAGCCACCCTGCCTGATCAGTCCGGAAAGGTACGTGCATCGCCCCAGTCCAGGAGCACGACTAAACTTGCTATCTAGTTGTTTCTCGTCACTGGCAGTTCCGGTGGAGTCGGCAAAGAGCTTCTGAAAATACTCTACTCCAAGAACGCCAAGGTATATCTCGCTGCCCGCTCAGAGCAAAAGGCCCTTGCGGCAATCGAAGAAGCCAAGCGCCAATCACCACGGTCGACTGGCTCACTCGTTTATCTCCACCTCGACCTCAACGACTTGACCACAATCAGGAAATCCGCCAATGAGTTTCTATCCAAGGAAACTCGTCTAGACGTTCTCTGGAACAACGCTGGTGTCATGGTCCCCCCTCAAGGGTCCAAGACAGCACAAGGCTACGAACTACAGCTGGGAACTAACAATGTGGCGCCCATGCTGCTCACTCGCCTGCTCTACCCGGCATTGACCGAGGCCGCAAAGACATCGCCAAAGAATTCCGTCCGCGTTGTGTGGGTGTCTTCATCCTCCGTCACCATGGCGCCCAAGCCGGCGATCGACTTCTCCAACATGGACTACAAGCGAGACGAGGGTGCGTGGGTAAAGTATTCAAGGAGCAAAGCAGCAACTGTCCTCCAAGCATCCGACTTTGCCAGACAGAGCCGAGAGTCCAAGGATGGGATCATCCATATGGTAAGTCACCCCGTGGTCTGGAGTTGCCTAACTAACCGTTCAAGTCACTCGATCCTGGCTTGCTGAGGACGGACCTGCAGCGTACCATGTCGTGGTTCCATGCGAAGTTTGTTGTGGGTGTTTCTGATGCATTCCCATTTTCGTAGCTAACATCCTTGCAGAGACTCATCGCGCATGAGCCGCGCTTCGGTGCATACACTGAACTGTTTGCCGGCTTGCATCCGGACATCAAGGAGAAGAACAACGGAGGCTGGAGTAAGTCTTATCCCCTGGGCTGATTCAGTAACTGACTTGCGACTCAAGTTGCCCCGTTTGGCCGCTTGGATGACTGCCCTCGAGAGGATCTCTTTGACGAGAAGCTGGGTCGACAGTTCTGGGACTGGACGGACAAGGAGCTGAAGCCTTATCTGTAGTATCTAAGAGGGGGATATTTGGCATGGTGTCTCTGGAGTCCAGCGGTATATCTATAGACGGGTTTCTTGTTTAATCGTTGAAAATTAATAGAAATATATAACTAGCTTTTAATAGTATTACTTCTGGTTTCTTCAACACAGCGGGTATAGAACAGCACAGTCAAGTCAGAACTGTTGAAGCCGTTGATAAAGGTTCCGCCTAAGCCTCCTCTTCTAACCTCACAGCAGTCACATCATCTTGAAAGGAGGGAAGCCATTGGCTTCTAGAGGCCCCTCTGCGTCATTCATGTAGGACGTGCTAGTTTAAACAGCTAAAAATACAGGTAAGCTGCGCCTGCTTGCGAAACCAACGGTCCAAGATGGTACCAATCAGTTCTGCATCTTGGAATATCGCCAAGAAGAGGCTTCCGAGGCCGCCAGAGTTGACCGCCCGCAGCCTGATTTCTGGGAACATTTCCAGAGCCTGATCTGCACTGCTGTGTGATTTCCCTTCTCCTCTTTCATCATCCGCTAGGCCACTTCCGTGCCAATTCTCAACCACAATCCAAACCGAGCGGAAGATTGAGTTCGTCCAGCGCAAGAGGCGAGTCTCCAACTCGTTGCTACCTAAACCACGATGCTAACACTTCCATAGCATGGATCCAGCCCAGGACTCCGAGGCCGTTGCCCTCCTCCCATCCGAGTCACGGACCGTCAACAGTCCACTCCCCTCTAGCCAAAACCACCAGCCAGAGGCATCAACCATTTCTCGGCAAATCCACCCTCAAGACTCTCAGGAATGGGACACAGCAGAACCAATACTGTATCCCCGCCGACTTCCACAAGACACATCATCCTCTTCAGAACAAGTGGTTCAGGCTTCTGACCCACCGAAAGAGACATCTAGCTGGTCAATGTCGTGGATTCGTGCTCGGTTCGACTTCAGTAGATCATTCTACAACCGTAACAAGGAACCAGCGAAGGAGATTTGCAACAACAACAGGTCATCAGCTCTCTGGAGCTTTATGCTGTTTCAACTGCCTGCTATCTCCATCACTCTGGTCCTCTGTGTGTTATACATCAAGCGCCTGCAGTGGGAGTTCCCCCATCCCACCTCGGAAGAGCTCAGCGCCCTCCAGTTCGCAGCCAAAGCCCATGAATCTCTCATCTTGGTTTCTCTAGGAGATATTCTCCTGCACAGACTCCACTACGCTCTTTTGGCTCAGGATGGAGGAGGAATCCATCTTGGCTTCTTGTCGTCGGCATTCCATCTAGCAGCTCCTGTCCAGTATCTGCTTAGCTTAGAGTTCTAGGGCAGTGTCCCTAGCCCAACTGCAAATCGACGGTCTCACGCAGCAACCGCCGGCTTGATCCTTCTCCTCATCCTGATCGGCCTGAGTGCCCAACCCTTTTCTGCTTCTGATGATCCCCCGTTTGGATTGGTGGCCCGATCAGCCCCAACCTTTTATATCTACCTATTTTATCAACGAAACCCAGGCAAAAGCCTTGTATGGGTTGGATCTGTCATTCTACCCCGAGATCGAGGGCTCCGGCGCTTACTGCATGAATCTGGTCACGAACGGCACGTGCAACGAACCAAGCCATGCTTTCGAATATCTTGCTCTTTACCTCATACACGTCGATGACGCCACGGGAGCAAAATATTTCAATTTCAGAATATGGCAACATGACCTTGGATCGGCCTATTACATTTTCCGTCGTCCAAAATACAATCCATTTCGCCGGCCGGGGCCCCGGTGGACTGACACCAGTTGCCACAGCCCTTATGGAGTTCCTAGCCTCGCATCTCGCTGGCTCCGTTTATCCCGTCGACGCGGCGGACAATTTTCTCGTCAGGCCCGAGCCCGCGGATTCATCCATCTTGACCAGGTGGAAGCAGCCGCTGGTTGCT
>JABFEP010001167.1:0-17099 GCA_013618265.1 Fusarium albidum
GGTTTGTCTTGGGGAGTGGTTTGTCTTGGGGAGTGGTTTGTCTTGGGGGGGGAAGCGAGGACAACACCCCCAGCACCCACAGCACCCACAGCTAAAGTGCCAGTTGTCTCATGGGCCATGTTAAAGCCCATCACATTCCTCCCTCGCCGGGCTCTTCCGTGACCCCCGGGGCCGGCTCCGCAGATGCTTCGACACCCCCCCGGGGGGCGGCGGGTCGTGGAATGCTGCAACACTTGTGACGAGGTCCCCTCCGATGGCCGTGTTTCCAGGCCAAGAGGGCTCGGTGAACAACCGCCCTCCGCCGTGGAGAGGACGGGGCCGAATTATCGACACCTGGTAATCGATATGTCGACTATCGAATTTTCACCGTCAAGATGAGGGTGAATCACCTTGGCGAGAGAGGGCGACAGCAGCCACGTTGTCCCCGTTTCCAAGACCTGTGTATATATATAAGTTCCACCGAGGCATGTTTTCACCTCAAGATCAACTTCAACGGCCAACTTCAACGGCCAACCTCAGAGGTCAAACATTAAACGGTCTGTAGGACACAACACGTGTTGTCTCCCACACGCTTCATTCCCTCTCTCTCTTCCCTTCAAGGGCTCGTCAACATGGCCCCAATATACACCCGGCAGGCCCATCGCCGCCGTGAAGAGTCCCGCGGCCGGTTCGGATACGGCAAACTCATCCAGAGCCCCTTCCCCACCGTCACATCCGCCTTCTACCACCACGCGAGGGCATGTCCGGATGCCGTAGCAGTCCGCGACCTCTCGGGCTCGGCGGCATGCCCGGAGGAGTTGACGTACTGGGAGCTTGCCGGGCGGGCTCAGCATCTTGCCGCCCGGCTCGTCGCTCGGGGCGTCGTCCCCGGGTCGAGGGTCCCGCTTGTCGTCGGACGGGGGCTGGACATGGTGGTTGGCATCTGGGCGGTCCTGTCGTGCGGCGCCCAGTATGTTCCTCTTGACGCGGGGAGTGTCACAGACGATATCGTTCGTCGGGTCCTGGAGCAGGCTGAGGGTGGTGTCGTTCTCTGTCTGGCTTCGGCCAGGCATCGCATCATCACCGCCACACACGCCCAGACAGTCGTGGTCATTGATCAATCCGAGGTCGATTCTTACCATCTCGACGCCTCAAATTCTCATGTCGTCGATCTTTCAACAGCTGATGGAGGCTGTTGCGCGATATACACGTCGGGTAAGTTGCCCTTTCTTCCTCCAAAAAGTACTCCCCACTCACCGCCAGCACAGGTACGACAGAACAACCCAAAGGGGTCGACATGACACACAGGAATGTGGCAAATCTCGTCTGCCTCTCTCCCGGAAACTTGGGAATTGCCCCCGGCACTTACGTTGGCTCGGTTCTCGACGTAGGTTCCGACATGGGTAAGTTGCCTCAAACATGCCGAGATCCCACCATCCAAGCTGACCGAACCAGCGGCATGGGAAATCTTTGCTTGCCTATGCAACGGCGGAACGCTCGTCCTCCGAGGCTCCAATTGGGAGCCGACTCTCCAGCAGGTTCGTCGAGTCTTTGTTGGGCCAAAAAAAAGCATCGACCAGGCTGACAATAGTCAGATCGATGTCCTCATCTGCACCCCAACCATCCTCTCCAGATACCACCCGACTCAGTTCCCAAGGATCAAGGCGGTCGCCGCGGCCGGTGAGCCGACGACCACGAGGTAAGCGTCCCGTACTGAGCCGTGCCGTACCTCGCTGATCGGTCCCAAGTCTCGCCGACCTGTGGGCCAGCCACGGCACATACTGGAACTGCGGCGGCCCGACCGAGACAACAATAGTCAACACGATGCAGAGGCACCTTGTCGGGGAAGAGCTATCCACCGGCCGGCCAACTCCAAATAACAAAGTATACATCCTGGACGAGAACGACCAGCCCGTGGCACTGGGTTCGATTGGAGTCATGTGGGCTGGCGGGCTCGGGGTATCTCGAGGTTATATCGGACTCGACGACGAGACAACCGAGAGATACAGACCAGACCACTTTGCCGACGACGGGTATGAGCCCTGATGCAGGTAGTAGGCAGACCTCCCGCTGACACTGGTCACTAGATCCCAAATATTCAACACCGGCGACCTTGGGCGTTGGCGACCCGACGGCTCCATCGAGATCCTCGGCCGCTTCGATGACCAAGTCAAAGTAAAGGTGAGTCCATCAACCATCCTCTCCCATCCTTTTCTGACCCTTGAACAGGGATTCCGCGTGAATCTCGAGGCACTGGCCTTGACCAAGCTGGACGATGCAAGTCCACATATCCACGAAAACGAAAAGAGCAGCAGAGATCTCGAGGCCCAGGTGGAGCTCAAGTCGCATTCGTCCATGTCGACCTTGTCGACTGTGGCAGAGAAGCTGGACCTCACGCGCGACATGCCCGAGAAGCAAGCCCCGCAACCATTCAGAGGACTGAGGCACAGGATCTTCATCGTGTATCGCACCATCTTCAGCCTGATCGGGATACTGAACCTGGCCGCGCTCATCTGCGTCATCGCCCTCCGGCTGGGATCCGAGTGGCTCGGCACAATCACAGCCATCAACCTGGCAGCCGCCGTCCTCGTACGCCAGGACTCGGTGATCAACGCCCTGTACACTTCGGCCTGCGCGGTCCCAAGGCGGGTGCCGCTCTGGTTCAGGATCCGATGCGCCCAGATCTACCACCTGGGCGGCCTCCACTCGGGCGCCGGCGTCTGCGCGACGGCATGGCTCGTCATCTCGACCGTCAGGGGGACCGTCTGCAACGCAGGCTTCTGCGACGGAGACAAGGTAGGTTCCCTGGCGACCCAGGTCGTGTCGTGGCTCCTGTGCGGTCTCCTGTGCTCCATGGTCGCCACCGCATGGCCATCGTTCCGGAAGCAGTACCACAACCTCTTTGAGCGGTTCCACCGCTTCGCCGGCTGGACGGCGCTGGCCATGTTCTGGGTCCACACAGTCCTGGCCATCAACGACTCCCGACCCCGGCATCAGGACCTCGGCCTGGCCGCCGTCAAGAGCCCAGACTTCTGGCTCCTGGTCGTGGCAACCTGCAGCATCGCCTCGTCGTGGTTCTTCCTCCGCAAGGTCCCCGTCGAGGCCGAGGTGCTCTCCGACCACGCGGTCCGCCTGCACTTTGACTACCCCGCCCCTGTCAACGGTAGCTTCACGCGCATCTCCCGACGGCCCCTGGTCGAGTGGCACTCGTTCGCCACGATCCCCAACGCCAACCCCGAGCCGACCCGTAACGCCAAGGGCTACTCGCTGGTCGTCTCCAACGCGGGCGATTGGACGCGCGACTGCATCCAGAACCCCCCGAGCAGGCTGTGGGTGCGCGGTGTGCCGACGTGTGGTGTGATGCGCATCTCGACCCTCTTCAACCGGCTGGTTCTTATCGGCACCGGCTCCGGGATTGGGCCGCTGCTCGGCCACATTACGACGCAGCCTTGTCCGACGCAGCTGATATGGTCCACCCCACGCCCGGAGGAGACGTTTGGCATGGAAATCGTCCATGCCATCCGGAGCAAGATTCCTGACGCCGTCATCCACGACACCAAGAAGCTTGGCCGCCCGGACCTCGTCAAGATGGGCTACAACCTCGCCAAGAGCTTCGACGCCGAGGCCGTCATAGTCATCGCCAATGAGAAGATCACAAAGAAGATTGTATACGGTCTCGAAACACGGGGGGTGCCTGCGTTTGGCGCCATCTGGGACAGCTGAGCTGCCTCTCTCTCTGTCTCTCTCTCTCCCTCCATCCTCCCATTCCTCCCATTCCTCCCACCATTCCTCGCCCTCAACTCTCTCTTTCCCAGGTCTCATCTTCCCCAGCATATTACCAGATCGAATGGCATGCATCTGGTGATCGGTCGGCGTCTGTCGCTTTCTTGTTTTCTCAATCATGTTAGGAGTGAGCGTGGCTGCATAGGTTTGTTTCCCAGGTGTGTTTTCCCATCAATTGGATAGAATGGATAGAAGCGCGGAATTACAGGTAGAAGAGGATCAAAAAGGTGACATCATGGCCCACACGGGGATGATTTGGTTTATAGATATGCATATATGCAACAAAACGGTGTCGATTTGCGCAGGTCTTGCCAGAAATGGTATGGGCATCACTTTGACATGTCTGCTTCTCATCGTGACAACAAAAGATGTTTTCATTACGACGGATAGCAACGACAACGATCCCTGCCGGTCGTCTGCGTTGCGCAGCTGTAGCAGGGACAAGGCTCTACTCGCAGTCTCTCGGCCCATTGGTGTACGATCTGCATGAGCCGCCGCGGCCCAAGACCGACAAGAGGAAAGCTCCCATCATCTTCCTCCACGGGCTATTTGGATCCAAGAAGAACAACAGAGGCATCAGCAAGTGTGTGCAAATCTCCACAAGTGGTGATTCAACATTTTACTAACACGGGGGGGAACAAGAGCCTTGGCCCGTGATCTCGGGAGATATGTATACGCCCTGGTGAGGCATCACGGTTCCTTTTACAGCGGTGTTTTTGAAGACTCAACGATTTGGAAAAATCACTAGGATCTCAGGAACCACGGCGAGTCGCCTCACAGCCCCCGTCACGACTATTTGGCCATGGCGCAGGATGTCGCCGACTTTATCCAGGGCCACGGGCTGACTGACACGACCCTCATCGGCCATTCAATGTAACTCTTCAACCCCTCAAACTTGTCAGCTGTCAATTGACCTTGTCAGGGGCGCCAAAACATCAATGACCCTGGCCCTCCGCTCCCCCGAGCTTGTGGCCGACGTCGTGTCGGTCGACAACGCCCCCGTGGACGTGACCCTCGGCAGGGACTTTGCAGAGTACGTGCGCGCCATGAAGAAGATCCAGGACGCCGGCGTCACGCGCCAGGCCGAGGCCGACGAGATCCTCCGCGAGTACGAGGACTCCCTCGCCATCCGCCAGTTCCTGCTGGGCAACCTGTACCAGCCGCAGGGCGAGAAGACCCGCAGGTTCCGCATCCCCCTCGACGTCCTAGGGAAGTCGCTCGACAACCTCGGCGACTTTCCCTACAAGGACCCGAACGAGATCCGCTTCGAGAAGCCCGCCCTGTTCGTCAGGGGCACCAAGAGCAAGTACGTGCCCGACGAGCTGCTGCCTCTCATCGGCCAGTTCTTCCCCCGCTTCAGGCTCGTCGACGTCGACGCTGGCCACTGGCTCATCTCGGAGCAGCCCGAAGCATTTAGACAGGGTGAGTGCTTCAACACTTCTATATGAGACCCAACTGACAAGATGGCAGCCGTTGTCGAGTTCCTCCAGAAGCCCGAGTAGCTGGAGATGTAAAAGACGCAACAAATGCAATGCTCGAATCTCGGATGAGTTGACGCAACAAATGCTATGCTCGGATCTCGGATGAGTTGTCGATCCCTGCAACACTACACTGCACAAACCTACACATAGAATATAGACCAACGACACTAGAATTCATCAGACTTCTCACACCTCACTTGAACAAAAGGCGCCAGCACACTTGGCCCAGAGGGTATCTATCAGCTTGGAATTCATCTACAGCTCAACAACTCATCTCGGCTCGGCAACATCCTCTCTCCTCGGGCCAACGTGACAAGGTCCCAAAATCATCACAGGCATCTCGTGAAACCAGGTCACGTATCATAAATCGTTCGCCTCTGTTTGACCAAAAGTTTTTGTTTTTCGCCATTCAAAGGAACATGACCCCCAATCCCCTAGCCGCCTTTGTGATGCTACGCCATTTGCGATGACCGAAACAATGCCAGGGACGAGTTTTATTAGCCGCGAGGTCCCTATGCCTTTTCCCCGCGCCAATTCAGCCTGAAAAAAAGCCGTTTTAAACCTCCTCCAGAACACGCTCCTTGAACTCCCGCTCAACCTTCTGGCCCTGGTCGTCAGTGCCTGACTCGCCGTGCAGAGCCATCAGGGCACCAAGGTCGAACTTGGGGGCCTTGAGCAGCTTGACCTTTCGGATGTGGACCTTTCAACAATGTCAGTATATATGTATACGGAACCAAAAGAGCTTCGTCGGTGGCAAGAGTATATATAATCGCGGGACTCACGTTCTGGAGGGGGTAGATGCCCTGGGTGGACTTCTCAATCTCTCGGCCAATGACCTCGGGAATGAGCTTGGAGGTGAGCTGGGTGAGGGTGCAGCTCGAGGCCTCGCGCTGGATGATCTCGGTCATCTTGCGTCGGATGGCCCGAATCTGAGACGACGCAGCGTAGGTGGTCTTCTTGATCTGGTTGGGGCGTCGCTTGGTGAAGGCAATGGCGAACAGGCGGATGAGGTAGTCGTCGGTGGTCTTGACGGTGACGTTGGCCTCGATGAGAGTCTGCCACTTTCGGACAAGGGATCGGAGCTTGTCGGAGGTGAAGTCGAGACCGTGGAAGGCCGTCAGGCAGTTCTTGCCCTGGACCTCGTCGATCCGGAGGCGGACCTTTCGGAACGCGTGGTCCTCATCCTTCTGGAGGTCGGCGAGGGAGACCTCGACGATGCGGCCCTTGAGGGCATCGTTGGCGTTCTTGAGACCGGTGGTTCGGTTCACGAGGGTCTTGCCGACACTGCACACAAATCGTCAATCGCCATGTTCGACACGAGCAGTGAAGAAAGCATCTCGAATTTCGCAGTCGCAACTCACTCTCGAACGTTGAAGGGGTTAGGGGCCTGGAAATCACACGAAGAGTCAGCCAAAAAAACATGTTCAGAAGCAATATGCAATTCTTGCTTCGCATTGCATGCAGCGTCGCGAGAACACAGGAAAACCACCCACCTTGATCGAGTACCAGTCCTTGCGGGAGAAGGGGTCGACCGTCTTCTTCTTGAGGCCCTTCTTGCCCTTGGAGAGTCTCTTGTTCCTGGAGAATCGCGTAAGTCGAATGTCCTCATCATCGATGTTCGTCGTGGATTGATGCTCACTTTCCAACCGCCATGATTGCTGGCTTATTGTGTGAACCGTTGGAGAGATGGTACTGGAGAGATTGGTGGAGGGGCGAAATAATTTCGGTTTCTTGTGTGCACAGCTTAGGTCTAAGCGAGTTGGGCCAAAAATTCGCGGTCCAAATGTTCTTCCGGCGCTAAGGCTGTGGGCGGGGCCAAGTTGTGGGACAGAGGGCAAGACCGGGCTTAGGTCACGTGCTGCAGGAGCCAAGCAGGTCGGTCTGGACTCCCGTCGACTCTGGACCGACCAGCACCGCCACGTCTCGAGCCACGGCCCGCTCCATTCAAGGTTTTCGTCTCAAAACTTGACGATGAACCTTGTTGATGAAGGTTGGCACGAATTGCATCCATCCAGAAGTCGCCGCAGCAACACAATATCAACGTATGATAACATTACGAGTACATGTTTATTGTCGCATTCACCGCTCCCGAAAAATGACTGGCTGTACATGTAGGCTTCTTTGGCTATATTCTACAGGCATTTATTACATATCGTCATCAAGTCCAGAATATCGGCGTCTGGTTCGCCATCGCTGGGTCCTGGAACAAGAACCCTCACTTTTCGTCTGGTTCCCCGTCTGACTTTCACCTCCCCCGGAGGTGCATCTTCTTTCGTGTACAGCATGTGGTTTGTCCGTCCCTCATCAGCCAGGAGACTTGTTCAATCACCCACAACTCCGTCAGCCTTTGTTGTCCCAGAGCGTCATCCTCCGCCCCGCCTCAGCTTTTTGAGGTCCTCCTGCTGGCTGATGACGAAAATGCAGGGAGGACCCAAAATACGGTTGCTGACGGGGCCGACGGTATGCCGCTCCCTCCGGATCTGTAGCCTCGCTGTTGTCACTCGCTCCCCCGGGAGCTCTCTCTTTCTCTCTCTCTCTCAGCAGGATGCGTGTGTGTGTGTGTGTGTGTGTGGCTCGACGCCATATGAGGTTGCTCTCCTGCTGAGAAGGTGAGGTGAGCGATTCTCATCGCTCATCGTCGTCTTTTTTCGTCATAGTCATGCGTCTTGACTTGTTTTTCGGTTTTCGAGGCCCAATCCGGTTCCCTTCGCCCCCGCGTCACCTCTCTCAATCATCCGAGTCCTTGTCGATATCCTCTTGCTTGTCTCTGTTCCACTCCTCAAAGCTAGGAAAGCTGAAGTAGTAACCTTTTCGTTGTCAGCTTTTTGAATAGACAAGTCGGGAAGGCTGGACGACATACCAGAAGGTGAGTCAACCATGACAACGGACTGGCTCCCGGGACTGCTGGCGGGAGAAGTCTCCCGATCGTCGTGGCAGATGCCCATGGCCTGGGCCCGGTGGGGGATCGGCTCCGGGGCCGAAGACTGCTCCGTGGGCGGGGAGTAGACGGCGACGCGGCTCAGCAGGTCGGTTGCCTTCTGCGGCGACCCAGGCCCGGCGAGAGATCCCCTGATGGCATTGGATGCGGTGATTGACGGTTCCGTGGCGCTGGATCGGAGCAGTCGTGGTCGCTGACGCGACGTGTTGTGTGATGACGAGGACGACGAGTCCCTGCGGTGTGTTCTCGCCGCACTTCGAGTGTCTCGCGAAAAGGACGTCATGTTGAACAAGGTAGTGTATCTGTATAGCTTTGTTGGTGTATTAAAAGTGCATAGAGGGAAAAATGGTCGGTTTGCATTCGAGAAAGGAAAGCGTTTAATAACAAGAGATATAAGCTAAGAGAAAGGGTTGGGGCAACTGGCAATACATATGAATATAGGAACTGCAACACCATCCACATCAGCAAGCAGCCATCAGCGTAGGTAGTAAATTTACCCGCCAACTACCGCTACCGCTACCGCTACCGCTCTTGGCCCTCGCGGCTGCGTACGTGGCCGCGTCGTAGTCGACGGGCACCCCGTGGACGTGGTGCACCGACCCGATGAAGTAGTCGACGCGGGGGTCGAGCGCGAGGGCGCGCACCCGCGGGGCAAAGTCGCGGCGGATGAACTCGGCCTCGAAGCCGATGAGGATGTGCACCCGGGGAGAGTAGGCGCGCTGGAGGCGGTGGGCCTCGGCGACGTAGGCCTCGTGGCGGGGGGGCAGGGCCTCGAGGGAGGCCTTGGGGTCGTCGAGCTGGGAGTGTCAAGACATATGGAACTCCTTATAACACACACAAGACATATCACCCACCTCCTCTGGGTATAGATCCCGCTCCTCGTATCGAGGCATGTGCTCCGTCAGGCCGATCGTCTTGAGGCCGACGGAGATGCCGTGCCTGATTATGTCCTCCAGCTGGTCCTTGGCGTGTCCCGGGCAGAACTGCCCGGAATGGGAGTGCATTGTAAACGCCATGGTTGTCTTGATTCCTCTTTTTTTTTTTCTTGACTCCTCTGATCTTTTGATGCCGGGGAGGGGGTTCTCAAGACTGTTACTGTCCTCGATCTCGAGTCGTGAAAAAAACTTGCCGTATCCAGGCACCACGGGTCCCAATCGAAACTTTCTATTGGACGGTGACCAGAATGGGCGATATCGCCAACGAGGTATAAAGAATTTAAGCTCACGCCTCCCGAAGTTCGTAATAGCCAAGCCGCTGATGGCCGGCCAGTCAGGTGCCCCCACTTTTATCTCTTTAGGTAGTTAATTCCCTTAAATCCCTATTTTTATCGTCCTCTTCACCACTCCTACCGAGTACCATGACGATTCACGATTCACGATGCAATGGCCTTTGCCCTCACACATTAAAGGAATTACGGATGCATATACTTGCAGTCCTTTTAGGTTCCGTGACTGCCAAAATCCAGCAAATATCCAGCCCAGTTCGCTTGCCGTCCCCAACGCCATGCATGCCAAATGCCCCCAAAGACCTAAACCATCCCTGACAATGCTATATATACACACATACATACACTTGCTCCTCACGTCTTTTCGTACGACGGAATGTCTCCGTACGAATACACCCCGGGTGCCATGCTGATGTACCGCCCAGCCATCAGGCCGCTGCTGCTGCCAGCCGCAGACGGCTCAGTCACCACCGTCGGCCGGGGAGCCACCTTGCCCTCGTCCTGGACAATGCCAATGCCATAGCTCCGGCCGCCCACACCGCCGCCCTTGTTCCACGCGAGCTGGAACGTCTTGCGGCGCAGGCACCTCGCGAGGTCCTCGTCCGACATCCACTCCGCCCCATCAGGGAGGCGCCACCAAAGCGTCGAGTCGGCGAGCAGGCTTGCCTGTGCAGCAATGCTCCCGGGGCTCTTGGGCAGCGGGGCGCCGCGGGGCGTTGCGCGGAGGGAGAGGAGGCCGAACATGACGGCAAAGGCCAGCAGGCCCACGATCACGTAGGTCTGCATGCTGGACTGCATCAGGCGCTCAATGTAGTACTCGATAGATGCCGGGATGGCATCATCCGCGGCCCGAGCCCGTAGCTTGGACGATGACAGGGGGCGCCGTATCAAGTCGCTGTTGATGGCCTGCACGCCGAGAATGCCATGCTGCAGCTGGATCGCCTGAGACACGGCGTTCTGCCTCTCGGGCATGACCAGGCGATCGAGGAACATGTCGAGCCTCGACAGCACTAGCGTGCGAAAGAAGCCGTCCAGCCCCGTGAGGTCGTCGTCGTCGGCGCCAATGTCATCCAGCGCCCCGTAGACGCTGGTGATGTCGGCCTTGACACCAGACGCCCGCGCGCTCGTGGCGTTCACAATGGGGATGGCATCCGTGTCAATGGACAGGTCCTCGGTGTGGAAGGTCGAGAGCACGTCCATCTCGACGATGGTCTCGTTGCACAGGAGAACAGAAATCATGCCGTCCTCGGCGCAGCTACCCCAGACGTAGTTGAGCGTGAATTTGGACTGCAGCTGAGCGCAGGACGAGGCGACCAGGGCGGTGTGGTCCTGCTTCCCCTCGCAGATGCGCCTCTTCTCGGAGCCCGCCAAGGGCACGCATTCCCACCTCGATCCCTCGCCCCCTTGCAGAGACAGCGTCTCGCAGGTGAGCTTGGGCCTGAGTGCAGGCACCTTGGCCACCACCTGCGTGTTAGGCAGCGGCCATTGCTCCGGGCGGTTGACGAGGGTGAGCTCGGGCAGAGCCACGTCCTCCCACGTCCACCTCGGATACTTTGGCGTTTCGCGGAGCAGAACTTGCTCCACCATGTCGCTGTCGATGGCGCCCGCGAGCGACTTGCTCGTCGACACGAATTGCGTTTCGGGCCGCAGATCAAGACTGGCATTCTTGGGTATCTCGGTGATGGCGAAGAGCCCCGCAGTGAAGATGGGAATCAGCCAGCCGAGCATGGCGGTGCACTTTGCCAGGAATACGGCCCAGTCCTGGTTCCTCATGGACCTTCCCGCGGTGCGCAGGCCAAACTCGTTCATGTAGGTGAGCCCCAGCGACTCGCTGAAGCCGCACTTTGCGGCAGTCAGCTTCAGGAAGGGGGCGAGGCGGCGGTTGTCAATATCGATCCGAGTCCAGAAGGTGGCGAGAACGACAAAGACGAGTGTCGGGAGGCACGTCCAGAAGAGGAACACGTCGTCCACCACCTCGAGCCCGTCGCTGCTCCCCTTGAGCGTGAAGACGACGCAGACGCCAGCGAGCAGGGCGACCGACACCACGATGCTGGCGGTCTGGACACGGGCCCCCTGAGTCCACGGCCGATACACCCCCGTCGCCTCTCCGGGTCGATCGGACCCCTCGGCGCTCATCGCGCCTGCCCCTCCGCTGAGCTGCCTCAGCTGGAACATCTCCTCGGGCCGGCGCCCTGGCTGCTGCAGTTCCGTCGTGTACCAGGAGCCCGCTAGCTTGGCCGCAACGGTGTCCATATCCGCGTTGCCCGTGCCTGTCAGTCTCGCCAGAAGCGGCTGGCTGCTCGCCAAGAGCGCAGCCGTGCCGGCCGGGGACGTGGGATCCCGCGGGGCGATACCCCTAGGGGACGGAGCGTGGTACATCATCGGGAGGAGGACGCCCGATAGGATGCAGAAGAGGCCGACCACGGTGTGGAGGATCCCCACGCGGACCCGGAGGAGGGTCGTGCCGTCGGCGTGGATCTCGGCGTGGAACACGGCGGTGCTGAGGACGATCTGGGCTCGAAGGATGAATTTGGCGACGATGGATGCGACTACGAGGTGGTGGCGGTTGCGGAAGGCCTTGGTCAGGGCATGCAGACTCCCCAGGCTGGGGTAGTCAAGCAGGATGGTCCGGTGGGCCTGCTTTCGGCGAGTCTCGTCGACGCTGGTCGGTCTTCGGTCGAGGATGATCCACGGCATGTAGAGCAATGCCTGGGCTTCGACTCGGGCCCATATCATGGCCAAGATGGATGTTACTAGGGTCCCTGCGTGTGAGCACTTACAACGCCTTCACTCGGACGGGTGGCGGAATACATCTCCGGAGAGGGTAATGTCTCTGACGATCACTCACCTGCAACAGGTCCAAACGTCCACAAACCCCTGATGCTGGTCTTGACGTCGTCTCTCGACAACAGCCACTTAACCACCTCGCCCGCCACCGCCAGCATGATGAAGCAACCGATGAAGCCGCCGATTATCCTCCGGCGCAGCCACCGGGGCCTCCAGCCATTCCTCATCAGAACCTCGACGGCCTCCGGGACGTCGGCCCCGCGGAAGCTCGTCTCGCCGCGCGATCCCGCAGTGTTGGGCGGGGAGTCGAAGTAAGGCCTCTCGAGGAGGGCATCCATCTTGCTCGAGGCCCTGATGAAGCGCGGGTCGCTCCCGGCCGTCGATGCCGCCTTGTCCTGCGGGAAGGTGAAGCCATCTCGGGTGGGCGAGTTGGGGAATTGGCCCCTCTGCAGGCCGGGGCTCGGAGGGTAGAAGGGACTGAGGGGGAATCCGGGACTCGAAGGGCTCGCTAGGGATTGGTAGCTCCGCGGGCTGGAAGGGCTGCGCGGGCTCGAGGGGCTCCTCTGGCCGCTTGGTGATGCGACGCCGTTGCCGCGATGCGATGGCAGAGGCGGGGACAGGAGAGGGTGAGGGACGAAGGGCGTCGTGGATGTCGTGGGCTGGGAGGAGGACGGGTACCGGGCGTAGCTGAATCCGGACGACACTGTGTCTCTCCCCTCGTCGTGCTGTCCCACGACGATCTTGTCTGAGCCAGAGCCCGAGGCCGAGGGGAAATCATGGATGCCGAGATGGTTCCACGACGCTGCCATGTCTACGGCTTCGGCCTTTTGACGTGCAGACGGGTTGCAAGCCCCCCGTGGAGGACACGGCTCACAACCTTGGGTTAGCGAATTTATTTGCTGGCAGTTTTTTCTTGTTCTTTCTTCACAGATATTAAGGAGAGGAAGGGAGGGAGGCCTCAAGGCATTGTCTGGGGTCTCTCTCTCCTCCGCCGAGGAGGGGGGGGGGGGAGGCGTGACCCGACGATGGGAAGGAGCGAATGGGAATAAGTAAATGAGTGACAATGGAAGGAACAAGGAGCAAGGAACGGGAACAGGAACAGAAGGAAAGAAAGAAGACAAAAAGAGTGTGTGTAAAAGGCGTTAAAAAAACGTCAAGATTCCCAAGAATGTAAAGCGAAATGCTGCGACTGCATGTCCGAGCCACAGCCACGAGCTTTGTCAGTCGTCTTGGTATGGACGGCAGGCATCTCACTCTCATCTCAATAGTTCGCAAGCCCACGTCTATAATACGCACGCCTCTTAGCTGTCGACCCCTGGTCCATGGATCCGTCCCATGTCCACATGCTCTCTCTCTCTCTGCTGTCTCAGCCCACCGTCAGGGGGCGCCATCCGATGAACCATCGACACGTTAAAAAGTCATGGACACGCACGCCGCGTCAAAGACATCACAGACAAGCGATGCAGCCGAAGAACTAAATTGGTATCGATGAGAGACAGGAGATGAAAAAAGGTGGAACATCACTCCAGAAAACCAATCGCCCTGTCGCAACCGGACTCCTCCTCATCCATCACTCTTCCAACATTCTCTCGTCAACTCAACTGAACCATCCGTTAAAGGTTGCCGCCATCGCTCGCCACCGCAAATAACGGTGCCGTCAACCTGATCTCAGCCCACAAGCCACAGGAACGAGCAAAGCAAAGAGGCACGTAACAGTATTAAGACCTAAGCAGCAGTTAAAAAGAACCCACACCTTCATCTCACCAGCCTGGCCTGAACTGAACCGACCTGAGCTCGCCTGACGCGTCCCTCGATTCAATCCCCTGTCTCTTCCTTGTTTGGCCCCCCGGCTTCTTTTTCCGTCTAGAACTCTCCCCCGTCGTCGCTTCTCCAGTTGAGCTTCTCCCAAGCGAGTTAGCCAATCGTTTTTACATACGTTCCCATTAATAGCATCCATGTGGCGTTTCTTCTTCTTGTCTGCCTCTTGAGCCCCTCAACTGACGATGCCCACAACAAAAAGCACCAGGATTAATTGGGGAAAAAAAAGGGGGACGAACAGAAAAGCCGTCAGCATGGAGATTAACCGCACAGAAACAGTGGAGGGGGGGGAAAAAGGAAAGCAAAGACAAATAGCGCTAGAATAGAAGAGAATGGGAAACCCCTCTGTAGCCCTGCCGGTTGAGCTGACTCCAAAGGGGGCCCTTTTGCCTTTTGCTGCTCTTTGTCTCGGCGTGGTCTCGACTCTTCTTCGTCCTGACTCCTTTCCACCAAAAAGACAACCTGAAAGACACAAAGAGACCCTTGCCCCGATCCAACGCCGCACCGTTTGGCGCCGCCGCCATAGTGCGGTCAACCGTCAGGGTTTCCTGCAAGGGAAAATTAAATCGCTTCTCCACTTTCCGGGGGTCCTCCCCATGTACCGGTATGTACGGACGACAGGGCCCCCGGCTTTGCATGCAGGCTCCAGGAACCGAGCAAAAGTCATGGGGAGGGAGACAGTGAATGGGAATGGGTGAATGTCGCGGTTGAAGAATGTGGCCAAGACATGGAAAAGACAAGGCCATGGCCCACCACAACAGAAACAACACACCAAGCACCCTCACCTGTTGGTTTCAACCTCCCCCAGTCCGCGATCCAGAAACCATACCAGGAGCCATAGACGCCAAATGCTACTCTACAGTCGCTGGAGCCAGGGGGCATATGTACATAAGAATTCACAATGCATCTCTCATGTCATGGGCCTTTACTCGGCAAATCAGCCTTATCTAGTCGTCAATGCAACCCGTGGGCCGTCCGCTCTGGGTCGGGCCAAGCCAGAGAGAAGCAGTCAGCCCAAAAGGGGGAGACGGATCCCAGCGCATAATGGATGCTGCGTCCCCATCTAACAAGCACACAAGGAGGTGTGTCCAAAGGGCAAAAGCAATCAAGACGTGGATCAAGGGAAGAACACCAGCCTTGACCTGCTCCCATAGCAATCCTAGGTACTATACAATGTCACACCAATTTGGCCTTGCGTTCTCATCAGTCCATTGTCTCTTTTTGGTTTTGATCTCGGGTTTTCTAACATGTTTGGATATGCTGGACCGCAACAACAACAACAACAACAATGACGGCAACACCACCGAGCCAACATTCATCGTCCTTGTCCTCACCAAAAAACAGTGTGTCTGCCACCCCATCCCCTCCCCCAGGCCTCAGCTGGCGTGCATGTCACATCTTGAGGACAGCACTTCCCAAGATCCACTCTAATATACAAGTCGACATAACACCCGGGGCCTGCTCTCTTGTTCCGTCGGCCTGTTCCCGAAAACGCCTGTGTCTAGGCTTAGGCAAGCAAGGCTTTTTTGCACGCTCTCATGTTTTTTTTGGCCCTCTTGCCTATCCAAACCCAAATACATTCCCATTCCACCTCTTTTGCACATCCAACCACAACCCAACCCACGCTTCTCCATGAGAGCACACACAAGAATCGATAAGAAGAAAAAAAGAATAGGGGACACCAAAAGCATTAAAAGATGCCCGAGTCGCCAGGATGGAGCCGGAAGAACAAAATAAAAAGTGCGTGGGGGCTCTACCCCTTTGATTGACGCCAGGCGCGGAGGTAAATATCATGTAAGGGGGTCGGAGTGACCGACCGGGCAAGTCTATAGCGAAGAGCAAGGCGGATGTCGCGTCGTCTTCATGTGAACATGGTGAAGAAATGACATGGATGATAAAGGAAAACATTTCGAGTCCAAGGCTCATGCCGAGCGAGTTTCGTAGTGGGACGAGCCGCGTCCGCCATTTGACAGTATGCGGCTTCTTCCCAACGGTCCATCGAAGCTGGTGCCGTCCATGGGTCACCACGTCACAGTGGTCGGAGTAGTCGTCACAGTCCACCTGAAGGGTATCGAAGGGTAAAAAGAAAAAATGGCGCAAAAGCAAGAGATTGATATTGTTAAATCACACACAGGCGAGATCGGCCGTTGTCGTCCGAGGGTCCGCTCAGTTCCATCCCAGCGAGTTCTCAGCGGCGACGGGCGCAGAGATGTACGCCGTCCGGGCCGAGTTGCCCATACCGCTCCGTCCACTGCCGTGGCTGTCACGGCCGCCAGGGCGGACCGCCGCCGAGTCAGCCGCCGTGCCGCCGTACGCCGAAAAGTCTCGGCTCATCAGCGCGCCTCCCATGAGGGCGGGGCTTCCGTTGCCAGTGTACCGCATCTCAGATGACCGTTGGCTGGTGCCAATGGAGCTGGTGCGGCGGTGGCCTTGCTGCTTCTTGCGCTTGTATCGTCGGGCAACAAGGAACATGGCAGCTCCGTACATGACGCTGAGGCCGATGGCGCCAACAGCGATGCCGGCAGTTGTGGCCTTCTCCTTGGCCGACTTGTTACCTTCACCGTCGTTGCCAAATCCGTCGTTGCTGGTGGTGCCCGAGTCGCCCAGGCCGCCATCGCCACTGCCCGCCTCACCATCCTGGTCACCAAAGATGTCGATCTTGGTGTTGATGACCGAGGTCAGGTTGCGGACAATCTCCTTATCGTTGTTGTACAGGAGAGAGTTGGGAGTGAGGAGATCGGCCTGCAGAGAGTCGATCATGTTCTCGGGGTAGTGGAGCTTGGCAAGGGCTGTGATGTATCCCCACTTGGACTGAGTGTCGTACGGGACAATGCTGCTGACCAGGATTCGGTTCTGGTTGAAGCCACCAGCATCAGCAAGGGCCTTGGGGAGGTACTTGAAGATCTGTGCGGCCGCAACCGTGTTCTTCGCCACAAACTTGTAGTTGAGCGGGTAGAGGAAACCAAGCTGGATAGGGATAGAGCCCTCAGGGATCGGCTTGTTAGGGTCATCAGGCAGGATCACTCTAGGGATGTTGGGAGGAAGACCCGTCGTGGTGGGGGTCTCGGTGGGCTCGGTAGGAGCAACA
>JABFEP010001169.1:0-15592 GCA_013618265.1 Fusarium albidum
AGTCAAAGCCCCCCCCCCAGGCCCAAGCCCAGTGTACCAGCAGTCCAGCACCAACAGCACGCTGCCACAAGGTACCCTGAAGTGCTCAAAAAAAGCAAACGGCTGGATCCCCAGGGTGTGTTGTTCTCCTGGCCGCGCCGGCGCTGCGTTGCGTGTCTTTGGCCGGCCTGGCCCGGACTAGACCGGGGGGGCCTGCTACCCCCGTCAACTCTCTTGCAACTCTCGCACACAGCACAGGCACAAGCATCGCACAGCTTCGCTTCCTAGCCCTGCCTGGTGTGTCCCTGGAGAGGGCAAGGGGGGTTCCAAACAGGGATCCCCTTCCCCTCCCGATCTCCGAAGGGGGGGGAGTGTGCGAGTGTGCCAGGGTGTGAAGGCCGGCTTTCTGGCTGACTGACTGCCTTGCTGATGCAAGTCATTGGAAGAAGCACCTTCACTTCTGTTGGTGGTTTCTTTTCTCTTGTCATCTCAGTCCAACAAGCCTTAGACTCAGCAGACCAGCAGTTCCGGGCTCAGCGACGGTGTCAGTGGAGAAGGGGCCTGAGTGGGGGGTAAACCCCCCGCCGCCCTGGGTCTGAAATCTCAAAAGTGTACGTACTGTATTGAACATGTCGCAGATTAAGTTGAAGGTGGTCTAGATGAATTGGACTTTGGGACGTGGAATACATAATTGTGAGCAGACCAGCAGACCAGACCGACAGACGCCGTGACCGTCTTGTTGCAACTTTGTTTACATTTACGGATAGAATAGTCGCATGCATGATGAACTCTCGAAATCATGGGATGGTAACATTATAATTACGGCCGTCTTGCCGACCATCCAAGCTCAGAACCGTTGATTCAACGCGAATCAATGGCAGCCGCACAGCCGGTACAGTATATTGACTAACGGTTTCCCAAACTCAAACTGCCAAACAGGCAATGATCTTCTGGACCGAATGAGAGAAAAACTTCCAAGCCCTAACTGCTACGTACCGCTTTAGTACGCTTTCCCGTCCATATCACGAGAGCTCGAGAGGTCCAAGGTCCATTGAAGTGTCGGGCTTTCCCCGCCAGCTCGGCTCGCTGATGGTGCTTCGGTAGGGTGCTTAGTGCGCCCTCAAGAGCCGGCAAGCCCTCTTTTCATCTCCTTGCTGACAACATCATTGGGTGTGGTGCAAGAGCCGCCCATCGGGTACCTTGCTCTAGCACCCCATCGGTGTTAGATTCCATCGATCCAAAGGTCGGTCATCTCACGGAGGTTTTTTTGTGAGTTGTGAGACGGCGGCGTCGGTGCTGCTGTATCGGGTTCAAGAGCCGTTGAGTTCTTTTTTTCCCCCTCGCTCTTTGGCTGGACTCGGGGCTCTTTTGTTGACATGACGTTGCATCACAACATTGGAAACAGGCAAGTTGCGAAAGTAAATAGCAACAACGCCCATCATCTCTGTTGTTGGGGGATTTCCAAGGACAGCAGACAGGTCAAGGTTGGGTTTATCGGCAATCGTCACGATTTACTCATCACGGTTGGATTCTCGGGAACAGCAATGCGATGCTACCCCCTCCTCCGAGAGGGAAGACAAGGGGGGAAGACGGGCCTTTTTCATGTTGACAAACATAAACATGCGAGCCTCATTGGAGAGCGGTAGCAGCTGTAATACTCTGCTGTAGTACTCTGTACGCGGCAGCGAGCGTAGAGGAGAACTGCAGTGGAATCCAATTACTGGGGATTCCCTTGTCGCGCGGTAGTCCTCAAATGATTAGATGAGATTTGACTGTCCGAGCTGAAAATAGGAGGCGAACAGCGAGCAGGCGCCGACGAGCACTGCAGCGCTGCACTGGTGACTGAATAATAATTATTATCCCTAGAGTCGCGGGAGGCGCAACGGGGAGTTTCAACTTCTTTAGAACGCCCACCCGCTGCCTTCCTATCCCCGGTGTCGTGGGTGCCCTGTGCAATCCTAGGCCCCCTCACTGTTTCATGCTTTCCTCTCCTCCTCGGGCAATTCCACGCAAAGTCTGAGTGACATCCCAGGGCAATCTACAATATGACAGTTATTGCTCCCGAAGCATTCATCTCAAGGCTCTGTTCTCCAGTGGCAATTCCAACGAGAACGGGAAACGGCAGTGCACGGGGTCAGAGTAATTACTTGGAGGGCTAGCTGAAGAGGAAACGACACGAGCCTGACGAGCCTTGCGAGCCTTGTCGTTTTCTTGCATGTAGTAATGGATGGCTGGCTGGCTGGCTAATGCGACGGAATCCTGTCAGCACAGGCGAAATGACGCTCTATTGAGACAAAGGAGGGGAAAAGAAAAGAAAAGAAAAAAGGAAATGAGCAGAAGCGACACTGAAGAACCATTGAGAGACCGAGAATTGAGAGAGAGACCGAGAATTGAGAGACCGAGAGGCAGACAACACGGACTCTCTCCTTTCTCTCACCAGTCCAGACCTTGACCTAGACGTCAACATGGTTGCAGCGACTGGCCGTGAGCGAGCAATTGGGCGGTTGAACGAATTGGTCGGCTGAATGATGAATGATTGGGTGACCGAGACAGAAGAAAGTCCCTTGCCTCCCTCCATCTGTCTTCTTTCCGGCATTGACTCTGATCAAGGCCGGGATCAAGTCTCTTCTCGTTCAAGACTGGCCCAAAAACTCTCCCCCCCCCCCTGTGCGGGAGCTCGGCCGGGGGGTTGTCTCTCGTGGCTGCCGCGGAACGCCATGTTTCAACGTCCCCGAGGTCTTGTCCTGGTTCCATTGCTACTCTGCCCGTGCTTTAGCCTCAGGTTCACTTTATGCCTGTTGTCTTTGAATCATCCCACTTACAACAACACAGCCCGCCCTCCAAAAAGCCAATTCATTTCGAATGGCAGCTTTCATGTTCAGTCCTAGCGAAGCCGAATGTTACTCGTGGCCAAATTGGAGCCATGCGTTATGTATTAGGGTGCTGACGAGGCTGTACTGGGCAAGTGCCTGCGCTCAATTCTCCGGGCTTGCCTGTGCCCTCCTCTTCCAGCCTTGTTTTGTTTCTAACGATATATAGCAGCAGTCCGGGGACGCCAGCCCGAGCACTGAGCACTACGATGTCCTGTACCTACGTAGTAGTTCTAATTCCACGGGCTCACCGAACAATTCCCGCTATGGCCAAGTTTATATCAGCGCCGGGCCGTTCTCTGGTCCTCTTTTTTTTCTTTTCAGCTCCAGCATTTTCTAGGTTTTTTTCTAGCCGTGTTCCGTCCAGCAATGTCGGGGGCTCGTCATCCCATTTTCTTGGTGGTCTTGGAGTGACGTGCTCTCGAAACAAAGGGGGGGGGGGGCAAAAAATCCAATCCCTGCACCCCCCGGTCAGTCCCCCAAGTAGGGTCATCCCAGTCGCGGCATTTCCGGGGAGATCTCGGCAGGGTTCCTGTGGCGCTCTCATTGGGCAGCCATGGATTACATTCTGTTTCTTTTTCTGAACGAGGCGTTTTCCATCAGATTTCCTCACAATTCTCCAGTGATAGTCACCCCCAGGCCGTGAACCGCGGCCATAGGGGTTCGCCATGCTCAACACCTAGCTCACCAATCCGAGTGGCCATGAGAGACATTGATCGAGAGAGAGTCTGGTCTAGGGGGGTTCGGAAAGAAGAGACAAGCTCCTGGCTGAGTCACTGAACTTGATGAACCCTCTTGCTTCTCTCCAAATCCACCCCGGGGCATCGCATCCCGGGGGTGGTTACCGTGGGTTTTGCTAATAATAGTGCGCAGGTGGAAATCGACACGTCGCAGTCACCTCTCAAATGCCAATCTGGGTTGCCTCCAAGGCATCGATCGAGAGAGACGGAGACCGCTGGTGCTCTTGTCTTCTGCCCGTGATCAGAGGTACCGCTTCCTGCGGAGAGGGTTTCCCCTTGTTTCTCAGCCCAACCTCATGGCCAATGCCTGCCAAACATCATCTGGCCCTCGGCCAATCCTCACGCCCAGGCCTGCCAGGCCTGCCAGGGTCTTGTGCAGCATTTCCCGCTGGCTCGCTCGCTGCTTTTGCCGACGGCCAGCCACCGCTGCGCCTCATACAGCTGTCAGAATACGAACTCAGTTCCAAGGCCTCGGTCTTGTTGGTTGCAAACACAAGAAGTGGGATATCGGCTTGAGAAGCACCCGCCTGATGCTTCAACTTGTGCGGGAGTTGCGCCGAGATGGAAATATCTACTCCAGCGTGTCTTGCCAAGTGGACGCGAAAAATAGCATCTGTCAAGGTCCCAAATCGACAAGGCCCCGAATAGACAAAGAGAGAGGTTCAACACCGTCGTGGTGGCCTCGTATTTCCCCGCGCCGAGGAGACCACGCTGCAGGTTGTCTGCCGTCATACAAGCGGGTAGAAATCGACACATTTGTCTTCGTTCTTGGTCTCTATCTTTGATCCCCCCGCTCACAGACGGGTTCGTTTACCCGCCGGCCTTCCGCCTAGGCCACCCGCATGTCGATGCTTGAGGGCAGAAACCCACAGAGCCGATTCGCCGGCGTCTCCTTGCTGTGCTATATTGTGCGTCATGCCGCGCTCCATTGAGGATCGACGTCATTGTAGCCTGAGTGCAATCAATCTCTGGAGCGCACTCGATCCTTCCCGTCCCCTGGGCACGCGCGGCTATCAACCAGCAGATGTCCCAAGATGCAGGGGGCGTGGTCAATGTTCACAAGACTATGCCATTGCACTTCTTGCCTCGGTTTCAGTTCATGGCACGACCCCAGAGCGAAGTGCCGAACATTCGGTGTCCAACAGCCGAGGTGATCTCCTTGGCACATTTCCATGGCCCAGTGGACGGCCTCTGGGGGTAAGCATGTGTTGTTTCTTTTCATTGAGGCTCACCGGAGATTTTCTACGGGCCTTGGGCTGCTTTCCAGCAAGGAACTCCCAAGTTCACAGCTCCTATGAACTTGGGGGAAATTACGCTAGCTTTCAACAGCTCCCCCCACAGAGGCTCAACTAGTTGAGCGGAGACTTGGGGCTCGGATCTGGCTATCTGGATCCAAATAATCTCCCGGCGGAAAAGCCCCCCGCATCGTCAATGTTTACTTGGTGAGGAGTCGTAAGCTGTTGTTGTTGTTTACTTGCCATATTCAGCAATTAGGGTTGGAGGCTGCTTTAGGGTAGTTTTCGCGGTCGGAGAAAAAAAAGAGGGTGTCAGTCAGTCAGTCAGTCCATTGTCAGCCGCATGACGTGAAATTTCGCTTCTGCACGGTCGCATGGCCTATTTGACGCCTTTTTTGTTTCTCTGGAATAGTTCGTCGGGCGTGAAATGAGACAGCTGAGCTGAGCCCGTCAGTCAGCCAAGTGAGAATTTCCCTATCTCATTGAGGAGGCCCTATTACAGGACAGTTCGCAGGAAAAACGCTGGCTGAAATGAGACTCGCAGCATCAGCAGCAGCTAACGGCCCAACGCTAACACATGTCTCAAAACTCAACCTCGGTTTTTCATTACAACAAGCTCCTAATATCACACACATCTTATACCCAGGGTTGTTCCCCCCAAGGGAAACGGGGGCCGGTGCAGACTTGGCTCTTTCGGTATCTGTGACAACAGTTATCGCGCCCACGCGATGTTTTTATTCGGGGAACAACAAAAAACATGTACGGCACAAGATATTATCTACCGGTGTGCCACTCAGGCTAACTACTAGACTCGGGAGACGAATTAAACTGACCACATGTTTGTCAAGTTCCCGCTGTCATGGCGACTCCCTTGAAAACACCATCTGCTCGCAATTGGATAAAGCATTCAATTGAGCCTTCTATTCGTCAATGTCATCCGAGACAACTGCTTTACAACCCTACCTAGTTGAGCGAGCCTACCAGATGGAATATATGAACCACTCCCCGCGGCCCGTGTCTCTGTACAAATGTCTTGATGAATCCAGATTAATACCCGAATTAGAATAGGAACAAAGACTATCGGGTTTTAAGCCAGCCACCAGCGCCTTTTCGAGCGGATCTAGGCTGACGCTATTGACAAAAACTCATGGTTATGTCCCCAACGTCCAGACTCTAGAACCACGTCGCCGGTCTTGGGTCTCCATGCAAACATCTTCTCTTGCATCCTTGCAGGGCTCCTCTTGACCAGCATCAATAGCTCAATATGTGGGCAGAAAGGGTCTTCTCGACCGATGGTGGGAGATGGGGCAGGCCCTCGAGGCGAAAGGCCCTCCTCTCGGCTGAGAGATTCTCTGGGATCTTTGAGTCTTCTCCTTATTCTTTGACGGAGACCAACAACTTCCGCGTGCTCATCGTCATCGCCCTGCATTCGCTTCAAGATGGCTCCCCCGAGAGTAGTTGCTCTCAGCCTGGCAGCTCTGGTCCTCTGGGGGGGCGTAGATGCTGGCCCTTGCAAGCCGAGCAGCTCCCTCGTCTCTTCCAGCACAACATTTTCTGTCGAGAGCACCGGCTTGGCCAGTGCCATCTCGAGTACCGTGTTTTCTGACACGGCTAGTCTCTCAACTGCCTCGTCCTTGGATACAGCCTCTGGTTCGGAAACTGGCGAGTCTACAAGTGCTGCTCTGGGGTCACAGATCACTGCATCTACTCTGCACACCGTCACCAGGGGCTCGGCCACGGTTTCTGTTTCCATGACTGGTTCTGTAGACGCGTCCGCGGGCACAGAGTCGTCGGCTGGCACGGAGAGTACCGTAGAATCTGGGAGTTCCGTTGGAACTGAAAGCTCTGCGGAAATCAAGACTTGGACTGGCACCGAGGCCTCGACTGGAACTGAGACTTGGACCAGAACCGAGAGCTCGACGGGAATCAAGACTTCCACCGGCACTGGAACTACTACCGACACGGTAGCCACTCAAGGATCTGATAGTGCCACCGGAACCGAGACTTCTCACGGGACTGAGAGCTCTACTGAGACTTTTACTTCTGGCACTGCGACATCCACGACTGTCACCGAGACTTTGGCCGGTGCTGAGACTTCCACTGCCGGCACCGAGAGCTCTACTGGAACCAAGAGCTCTACTGCTGGCGAGACTTCTATCGCTGGAACCGAGACTTCAACTAGCACTGAGACCTCTACTGGCACCGAGACAACCCAGACGGCTAAATCCTCTACCACAGCCCAGTCGAGTACCACGGACTCCACCATTACTGCCACCTCTACTTCTGCTGGGCCTTCTTCCGCGGAAGAGATCTCAACCGCGACGGACTCTACAACTACGGGATCTGTGACTGAGACGTCGGCCACTGCCCTGACCTCAACCACGGCCGAGTCCGCCACTGCAGACACCAGTTCCGGGACTTATACGACAGGGGCTTCCACCGCGGGAAGCACAGCGGAGAACTCGGCCGCGGCTGAATCCTCCACCACCACATCCGAGGCTCCTCCCGACTGTACCGCTGCGTGCGGCCGGAAGGGCACACCCTATGTGGAGGACCTCGACGAGGACATTGCCGCCATCCACTTGTTCGAAGATGAAGATGATGAGCCTAGCTTCGCAGCATGCGTTGGCCTGTGCCGCACCACCCGGAGATGTGTTTCGTTCAGCCTCCTGGACGGCATGGCATGCGTCATGTGGACCAAGAGACTGGAGGACTTTCCAAACTTTGTCACGAGCTATGATGGAATCGCCTACAACCTAGATTGCATAGGCGGCTGTGACGCAACATCCACCGGCACGACCTTTGCGTCAAACCCCGGTCTCGGCGACGACATCCACCGCTGCCGCTACCACTACTGCTGCCTCGACAACCTACGACAGCTACAGCTGCGTCGAGACTGCTCCGTTGGATGCTGTAGTCAACGGTGGCTTTGAAGTCGGGGCCCAAGAGCCCTGGACTTGGACCAGCGGTATCCAATATGCTGTCAAAGACACAGACAGCAATGGTTTCCCATGTTCATCATGTAAGCCCCCCCCCCCTATCATCAATTGTAGTATCCCCTAGCTCACGCATTCAGGTTCACGAGCATCACAGGCCCCGGCATCACAGGCCCCGGCATCACAGGCCCCGGCATCACAGGCCCCGGCATCACAGAGTCGATTTCGCAGCCCGTCTCAGGTCTGGACACCTCGACAGAGTATACGCTGAGGTTCCTCTGGGGAGTCTACGAGGTCAATGGCCTGAACGGCGGCGACTGCACGATCGTGGCAAAGCTGGACGAGGTCGAGATCACCAGCATCCGCCTCCAACAGGCAGCATCGCGGTGGGCGAGAGCGCCGCTGCAACGGACTCTGTCCCACATGCTTCGGGGGGGCAGCTCAGCCTCGAGATCAGCTGCGCGGGGAACAACAACCGCGGCCTCGACCTGTTCTTTGACGACGTCTCCCTGCTCCCCAGGACGGCCGACACGAGCCTCACGTGCCGCAAGCCCGGCGGCCTCCACGCCATCTACCTCGAGACGTTCCCCATCATGACCAGCACCGTCCGGACGGCCCGGGAGTGTTCGGCCCTCTGCCGGGCCACCGAGGGCTGCCGCTCGTTCTACCTCGCAGACGACGCCGTCTCTCCCCCCTCCTTCAGCCAGACGTGCCAGCTGTTCGGCCAGCCCATAGAGTCTATCTACATCACCGAGTTTGGAAGCATGGGCTTCTGGTCGAGCATCGACTGCTTTGAGTGCACCGAGCCGTCCAAGCCTGCGCCCTGCGCTCCTCCCCCCGACAGCGTGTGCGGCATCAGGGCTGCCATGGAGGATCCCATCCCCGTCGGCTTCGTCCCTGACAGCCCGAGCCTCGAGAGCTGTTACGGGAGCTGCGAGGCCACAGAAAAGTGCGCCTCGTTCTCGTGGGGCGGCGAAACCTGCTCTCTGGTCGCGTACAAGGCGGAGCTGTCTGGTGTGGGCAGGCCTTCCTCGCCTGTGCTGTACGACATGTCGTGCTTCAAGTGCGGTCGTCCGGAGTTTGCTACATACCAATAATAACAAAAACATTTATAGACAAGATATTTCCTAGTGCCGATGTTGTTTGTCTGAACTGAGACCGTGTTTGCGGTGGCTGGGGGGCGCTAACAATCCGTTGACATCATGACTTTTGACATGAGAGACACCCTTTTCCTCTCAAGAATGACCGTTCAATCCTCCCCTCCCCTCAATGACTGCACCATCGTCGTCTCGTTTCGAAAATGGGAAAGCCTCGCGTCATCTATTGGTTCCGCACGGATCTGCGACTCCACGACTCGCCCGCTCTCAAGGCCGCCCTGGACCTTGAACCGGCCGTGGTCTGGCCCATCTTCACGTGGGATCCTCACTATGTGTACCGCGCAAGAGGAGGAGTGAACCGGTGGCAATTCCTGTGAGTCCCACCGACATTCGAGGGAAGGGGCGTATATGTTCTGATGCACGCAGACTGGACTGCCAGAATGACCTCTCAGAGGCCATCACCAAGCTGAACCCCAAGTCCAAGCTCTTCGTCCTCAGGGAGGCGCCGCAGACGCTGTTCCCAAAACTCTTCAAGGCCTGGGATGTCAGCCACCTCGTCTTCGAGAAGGACACGGACAGCTACGCCCGGGAGAGGGACGAGGCGGTCGCGCAGGCGGCCAGGGACGCCGGCGTCGAGGTGGTGACGCGGTCCGGCAGGACTCTCTGGGACAGCGACCAGATCGTGGAAAAGCACGGGGGAAAGCCCACAATGTCCATCACCCAGCTCCAGACGGCGGGCGGAAAGGTCGGAGAGGTGCGCAAGCCGATACCCGCTCCGAGCCGTCTTCCAGATCCCGGGGAGATGCCCGTGGACTTTGAGCACGACGAAGAGCCGGATCCGAGTTCGGGGCAGGGAACTACGAGGACGGAGGCGAAGAACAACAAAAAGTACGAGGGCTATGCTTGTATTTCAGGACCAAAGGGTGACTTTGCAATCGAGACTCTGCAGGAGCTCGGCTTCCCGCCGGCGACCACTCCTCACCGGGGAGGCGAAACCCTCGCGCTCAAGGCCCTGGATGAGATCGTGGCCGACGAAAAGTACACGGCCACGTTCCAGAAGCCAAAGACGAGCCCTGCTCAGTTCGCCCCGCAGGCGACGACCCTGCTGTCTCCGTTCCTGCACTTTGGCGCACTCTCCGTGAGGGAGTTTTACTGGCGCGTCCGAAAGGTGGTTGACGCCAACAAGAATAAGGGTGCCTCGTCGCCGCCAGAGAGCCTCATCGGCCAGCTCCTCTTCAGGGACATGTACTTTGCGGCGCAGGCTGCTCTTGGCCACGTCTTTAGCCAGACGGCAAACAACCCATACTGCCGGTTCATCCCCTGGCATCTGCCCTCTAGGAGGGACCCCGAGACGGGGCTGGTCGTCGTCACCCCGGGGGCCGAGTACCACGTCGACTCTCGAGAGGCCGAGGTGTGGTTTAGGAGGTGGAAGGCCGGCGTGACGGGGTTCCCGTGGATAGATGCCCTGATGCGTCAGCTCAAGCAGGAAGGCTGGATACACCACCTCGGCCGGCACGCCGTCGCCTGCTTCCTCACGAGGGGAGGCTGCTACGTCGACTGGGAGCGAGGCCGCGACGTCTTTGAGGAGTGGCTCATCGACCACGAGCCGGCCTGCAACGCGGGCAACTGGCAGTGGCTGTCCTGTACAGCCTTCTTCTCCCAGTACTTTCGCTGCTACAGCCCCGTGTCCTTTGGCCAGAAGTGGGATAAGGAGGGGGCCTTCATCCGTAGGTACGTGCCGGAGCTGAAGGACTTGGACTCCAGGTACATCTACGAGCCGTGGAAGGCTCCCATCCAGGACCAGAAGAAGGCAGGGGTGCGCATAAAGGGGGACGGGATGGGCAGTGTTAGCGGAGGAGAGAAAGAAGAAGAGGTCATGACATATCCCAAGCCCATGTTTGACTTTGCCGCCCGGAGAGACGTGTGCCTCGCTGCCATGAAGGAGGCGTACGCGGTCGGCCTCCACGGCAACGATGGCCGGGCTCTGGACGGGACCTGGCGCAAGCTGTTTTCTGCCCATGGGGAGATGCAGGGCGAGCTTGAGAGCGACGGTGGAGACTCTGCGGAACAAGACAGCGAGGCTCAGGGACAAGGACAAGATGGAGATGCCAAGGGCAAGCGGGGTGCCAAAAGACACAGCTACGAGAGGTCTGCAAAAAAGACAAGGTCTTGAACTCTGGCGTCCATTATCATATAGTACAGATAGGCCCAGCCCTAATCAAAACGTCTCCTTCGGATCCGCCAGGCGAGACCACTCCATGGCCCAGAGCATATGTTTCTTCCTGGACTCTCGGTCGGCCGAGCCCGCCAACCTCTCAAACTCCATCTCGGAGAGCTGCCGAAACATGTCCCCGTGCCCACTGACGGCCGCCGCGTAGATGTGCTTCACCGCCCTGTCCGGCTCGCTCGCGCGTAGCATCCGCGCGAGCTCAACATCCGCCTCTGCAGATTCCGAACCTTCCATCGCCTCGAGCACCTTCCTCGCCTCGGCAGTCCTCCCCAGCTTCAGGTAGGACCTCGCGAGGCACAGCTGGCAGATGGGCTTCCACTCAAAGCCGGAGGGAGAACCGTCGAGACGAAGCGCCCTCTCCAGCACGTCGGCTGCGGCGCCGTGCTTGCCTTGCTCGAAGAGCATCTCGCCCTGCACGGTCAGGGCGTCCCCGTCGCCACCCTCGGACGACACGAGCAGCCTGAAGCGCGCCTCCACGCTCCTCAGCTGCGGCTTGCGGCCCCAGGCGTGCGACCGGACGAGGTCCCTGAGCAGAGATAGGGTCGACGGCCGGTGGCCCATTTCTGATGCCGACGCCCACATCGCCACGGCAAAGGCCTGGGGGGTTCTGGGCTGGTCGACGAGACGCATGATGCACCCCAGCTCGTGCAGGACATTTGCGGGGATTGCGTTTTCTGAGTCGCCAGATACGGTCAGCTTGTATTTCCGGCGACGCACGTGGCTATGCAACTCACCTCCTGTCAACCTGACGCTCAAGGGAGATGCGCCGTTCTTGATGGCGTCCGCGAACCTCACGGCAGCTTCGTGGTACTTTTCGGGCGACATGCTGTCAAACAGTCCTCCCGTCTGGGATATGATCTCCCGGAATGTCAGGGGTGTGATGTTGCTCAGGTCGTAGACTTCTGCCTGGGACGGCCCAGTCCTCGGCGCCCGCGGTGCTCGTGGTGCGGCATACCAACGAGACTGGTGTGAGGTGAGATTCGTAGCCAGCACGGCTGTTGAAGGTGACCAGGCCGAGCTGGCGCGCTGCAGCTGGGAGCAGATCTGGCGTGCTCTCGCGTGTCTGGACATGACTAGCAGGTCTGGGGAGCGATCCTTTAATCGTTCACTTATCGTTCATTATTTGGTTAGGCATAGTAGGCGTTCAAGTTGAAGGGGTGCACCAGCCACAAATCTCAAGCCACCACAAGGTGAACGGGCCAATCAGGCCCCTCATGCTCCCCGTGGCTCACCGAAAAACCGACCTCAAGTCTAAATTTTCCGACTGAATTTCATACAATCTCAAATCCAGAACCAGGATATCTCTCTCATCACCAGACCTGGTTTTTTGAATGAAGCCACCCATTATTTGGTTCTAAAGATACGCTTCACTAGGCGTACTTCAAATCAATTCTACACTCTGGCAACATTTCACACACCCAAGAACAAACATCCTTCTCGCTTGCTCCAGAGATACATCGAAGAATGGCTCCAGCCAAGACGCGCAAGAGAAAATCCGACCAGGGCATATCAAATGACCCGCCGGCCAAGCAATCATCATCAGACGACACGGAAACGCAGAAGCGCAAGCTACCGGTGAGGGCAAAGGGAGGCGACTCGGCAGGGGGTGGTTCAGAGCCCAAGTCGGCGCCGACAAAGGGCACCATGATGGTCTTTGGGGATGACGACGACGGTGAGCCCGCGTCGGCTGCTCCGGCGGCGCCTTTGAAGTCTTTGACGCCGGCTCCAGAGGAGGAGGAGGAGGAGGAGGAGGACAGCGACGACGATGAGGCGCCAGAGGCGGTGTCAACCACCAAGGCGGCTTCCGACATTAAAAAGTCCAGCCAGATTGCCCAGAAGGCCGCTCAAGAGTGAGTTCTCCCCCTATTCTTCTTTTTCCCTCATACTAACCCTCCAAACCAGGCAAGCCGCGGTGCAGAAGCGCAAGCGCCGGGAAAAGGACGCCTTCTTCAAGCAGCGGGCCGAGGAGCGAAAGAAGGCTGAAGAGCAGCAGCAGAAGTCCAAGGCCGCTGCAGAGGACTCCTCCAACGCGGACGCCGAGCCTCTTGCGCCGCGACCACGGGCAGGCAGGGCGCCCAACCTGCTGCCGGCCGAGTTCCTCGCAGACTCGTCGAGCGAGGACGAGGACGAGGCCGGAGAAGACGGTGCAGCAGCAGCAGCAGCCCGACCCAGGAAACGGCGCGTCGCCGCCGTGGAGAGGAGCCTCGCGCGTCAGGACCGGGGACCCAGGGACCTGACTGTCGGGTCGACGGTGTACCGGGTGGCGGGCAAGGTGGACGACCGGATGGTGCCCAGGGCGAGGAAGCATGGGAAGAGCACGAGGAACCTTTTGCTTGCGAGGCACCGGAGCGCCGCGAAGCCTCGGTCCGGGTTCTTTGTCAAGTAGTTTATTGGATGGGGGTCTCGGCGTTTGCTGCTTTGTGTTTCTAGATATCACCCGCCTGCCAATATGCTCGGTGGATGCATGCTAATTACTACTGCTGCCCGTTTCGCCGGGGAAAGTGTGTTCTTTTTTGGGTTCAGGGCTGTAAAAAGGGTTGCTTCAACACTTGGGCATGAAGAAACCTAGAGTCCTGACGGATTATGCAAAACTCTAGTGTTTCTGAAGAACCAGCAAAACTCAACACCCGAATGCTACAATCACAATCTATCGACAACATACTCATGGAGTCGCGTCTCCCAGAAGCCAAAATATCCATACCAGTCCAGTACATCCAGAGAGAAGTAATCATTCTGACTTTACCGACACAGAGTCTGTCTTTCCCTCTGAGTATCCGGATCCATCCAGGTTACCCTGCACCTTGTCGACAATGGACACTAGGGTTCTATGCTACGCTGGTCACGCCCGCCCAGGCCGCGAGTAGGGCCCCGGATGTGACCAAGGCTGCTAGCCCAAGAGGCAGTCTGGTTTCTAATGCGCGACAGCGTGCCCCGAGCTCCCGAGGAAGAAATGGACCCGGTGCGATGGATAACCTAAGCTCGCCTCTGCCGAAGGTTGTTTCTCATTGACCACCAGATGCTAGTCCAGGCAGTCATTGCTCATGCCACAAGGAAGGACAGTCACCGCCGGGGACGGGACTCTTAGGACCAAACCGGAAGAGCGTCATCCTCCCATGTCCCTCCCGTGCTGCAGCCTCCATCCAAGGAAGCGGCGAGGAAGGCTCAGAGTCATCAACTGACTGCAGTTATTCCCCCGCGTCCGAGTGGAATTTCTGATTTCTGCAGCGGGTGGGCCATCATTTCCAGGGTTTTCGACCCGACTGAGACGCTCGAGACACTTCAAAGACGGCCCTGGTCCCGGTTGAGAGGGCGTCGACATCTGTGGTCCTAGTCAGGGGTAAAGAGAGATGAAACGGTTAGAGTCAGGAACATATCAACGGGTACCAGCCTCAAAATTTGACAGCAGCCCGTGGGCTGGATATTCAAGAGCCAGTCAGCCAGTCAAGAGTGCCTGTCTTGGTCGTCCTGGGACCGGATGATTTGGCGTCGACCTACGTACAGTAGCCCTGGCGGAAGGCCGGGCCCGTCCATGGCTGTGCCAGAGAGATGGCCCCCCCCGAATCAATAGTCCACCAGGACCCTGCAGAATAGGTATAGTATAGTCACATATACGTCTGTATCCGTATCCAGCTGCCAGTCCTTGTTCCAACCCCAACCGGCGACACGAAACAACATTGACGACGAGGAACATTGTACCCCTGGCATGACGATTCTTACCTCATCAAGGCGAGGTGAGTGGCTAGGCGAGATGTGGAAGCGTGCGGCACAACTCGCCGCGACTCGGCCCAGATTCAGTGCCATCCAGATGACAAGTTCATCCCCCCCCCCCCTTCCCAAGGAGTGAGCGATGCAAGATGTGTGCGTATCTCACAGATGGGACAAGATCATTCTGGCACAGGGGAAACCCTCACGCGCAGGTGGTTGGGGGCTTGCAATCTCGCAAGCATGTCCTTGGTGATTCTGCATGAGAAAATAAAATAAAAATTGACCTCGGGAGATCGACGCAGGCAATTCTGGACGCCTTGACTCGTACCTCGCAGCCCGCAGCTGCAGCTCACAGCACAGCTCACAGCGCAGTGTCTGGCCTGATCATGATTGGCCATCAGCCTGCATGGGCAATCCGAGCCACTGTCGAGCCGCCGGCCAACACGAGTGTCTCGGCGAGTCGGAAGCTCAAGCTGGCAACTAGGTTTCTTCTGGAATGACCCGTTGAGAGGAAATTCTGGGGAGAGCAGCAACCGAGTCAGCCACGTGGGAGAAACGTGACGGCATGTGCCAGCAGAGATGCCAGAGGCGCCAAAGCCGGTGCCAAGTCGCGCATCCAGGGGACATTTGCAATCTCAGCAAATCAGTCCCTGTCGCGACAGCACCAAGGAGCCTTGGCAGCGAGCTTCTGCTGCATGGAATTGGAGAAAATATGTAATCGCAGGCAGGGGCGAGCTGAGCCGGGAGGAGGGAAGCAGCATAATTATTGTGCCGGCTCCACGACACGTAGTCTAGGCTGG
>JABFEP010001172.1:0-16008 GCA_013618265.1 Fusarium albidum
GTACAAAGATCCCTTCGATCCCTACGTGGTTGGTCCGTTATAGCGGGGCATGCGCTCGGTCACGTGTGGGCGGCATATTCGGTCAGGCTGGGCTCTGACATCAGGCTGGGCTCTGACACGATAGTAGTAAGTACCTAGGAAGAGCTAGTACTAAGCGGAGAGGAGTAATTAAATTAAATATTAATTATTGATTATATATAACTAACTTAACTTATAACTAGCTAATTGCGAATAGCTTTAACCTAACGACCTAATGTATTAGGTGATGATATATTAGGAAGGCGGTGAGAAACTTGCGGTCGGAAAGGGAAGGCGGTGAGGTGCTAACGGTCGTTTTGCCCGATTAGGGAAAAACACAGGGAGAGGAACCAAGGAGCACAGGGGCTTAATGGTTGCCCGATGGAGTCCTCGCGAGCCTATTCGGTGGCGTCCAGAGATGGAATCTGACATGGATATTGATGATGCTTCACGAATTCATTAGCCAATCTACACCTTCCTTAACATTAAGATCGTATAGAGGTCCACCCCAAGGCACTTGGGTTGGCATCATCAGACTTGAGAGGCTAGAGTGCTGCCTTCACAGTCCACAGCTCTCATCATTAAAAA
This sequence comes from Fusarium albidum, assembly GCA_013618265.1. Taxonomy (NCBI): domain Eukaryota; kingdom Fungi; phylum Ascomycota; class Sordariomycetes; order Hypocreales; family Nectriaceae; genus Fusarium; species Fusarium albidum. Next base: position 607 of record JABFEP010001172.1, read on the forward strand.
TAATAGCCTTCCTCCCACGGAGTCGCCTCGGGCCTCTGGAGCTGACAGCAAGGATGCATTCAGTACGAGCCTTGCCATGGTGGATCCCATCCGATTTGCCAGAGCCCTGGGCGAGGAGCGAAGAGTTCTCCTCGGCACGGTTGTGCATCCCTCAAGTCCGCTCAAACCTGCCCGTGCGAGGAGCTTATATGTTTCAAGACACTGGCAACATGACAATTACAAGATAGAGACCATGAAAGCTGCTTGATTGCTAGAGTATCTATAGCACTTATTTACAGGTAAGCAGAAAAGAGGTATATACTGAGAATCTCAGAACGCGCACGCGTCCAGTCAGAAAACAGCTCACAGCCGCTGTCCAGCAGTACCAGGGATGGTGCGGGCGACGTTGGACGATCCCAGGGCGCTGACCTTGTAGGGCAGCGACGCAGAGGTCAGGGTTCCCTTGGGGGCAGAGTTGACGGAGCCGCCGAGGTTGACGTCCTCGACGACGGCGAAGCCAGTCTCCTTGGAGTCGGCGAAGAAGATGGCGCGCTCGGCAGAGTTGGCAAAGGCGGAGCTCTGGACGAGGACCTGGGCGCCCATGCGGGTGTTGACGCCCGACAGGATGATGCCGTCCCAGTAGTTGTTGACGATGTGGACGGTGGCGAAGCGGATCAGGGGCTGACGGCTGTTGACGTTCTTCCAGTAGTTGTTGGCGTAGGTGATGTGGAGCTTGCCGCGGTCCTCGGACGCGTTGCTGTCCGAGTGGCCGATCAGAGAGCCCTTCCACTGGAAAGTGTCAGCGAATATTCAACCCTAGGATAGGGGGTCTTACGTGGTCGTGGAAGTAGGTGTTGGAGACGGTCACCCAGTCAGCACCGTGGGAGATGTCGAGGAGACCATCGAGGTCGTCCTTTCCGCCGCTCAGGTCGCCAGAGAGATCACAGTGGTCGACCCACACGTTGGTGGACTCGTCAATGCCGATGGCGTCGCCGTTGCTGGCGTCGACCTTGGCGATCTTGAGGTTGCGCAGAATGACGTTCTTCTGGCGGCGCACATAGATGCCAACACCGGTGATGGCTGACAGGTTAGCAATAGCACAATACCTTACTTAGGCTGTGACTTACAACTGCCCGCCTCGCCAATGATGGTCTTGTCAGAGGTGGGTCGCACACGCGTGTCGCCCGTCAGCTTGCCGGACACGATGATAGTGAGAGGTCCGTCGCGCTTGGCAGCCTCGACGAGGGCGTCAACGGTCTTGACGGTGACGGTAGAGCCGCCGGCGCCTCCGGTGGTGCCTCCGTTCTGGGTGCAGTAGCCGACGCTGCAGGCCACCTGGGCCTGGCGCTTGGCGATGGTGTTGGGGTGCTCGACGGGCGAGCCGACGGCCAGGGTGGCCAGGAAGGAGGCGAGGACAGAGGAGAGCTTCATGGTGATGGCCGGTAGGAAGTGAAAAGAAACTTGGAGGTTGCAAAAGTAGAATGGAGGAGTATATACGAGAAAGATGGGCCAGCCGGGATGAGAAGAATGAGCTTAATGAAGAAGCATAGTTTGAAGAAACGTCGCGGTCAGGACGCCTCTTATAGACAAATGGACTTGGACGATGGAGTCCTTGATTACAGTCCTCTTCAAGGAGGAAATGCCTATTCGAGAATCACGGAACACGGAGACGATCCGTCAGCTTGCCCCTTTGGGCGACGACGGGCACGACATGTCTGGTGGATATGATGAAGCTGAGGAATAGGGGACCTGAGAGAGCCGTCGACTTGAAACCATGGAGATGGGAATACGACCCTTCTGGGGATAAACAGAGTGGGTTCCGCAGTAGGTCATTGGTGCATATCGATTCGCGGATCTGGCACGGTTGGTGGAAAATCTAGTGGGGCGTCCAGCCGAGGGGTTTGATAGATGGAATCTATCGATTTCCAGGATGCACTCCGGAACTGGCATTACCGAAATACGGCAAAGGACCACGGGACCCGTCCGGCAGGGGCTTTGACAGGTCGGTCTAGCACGTGCTGTTTCGAGTTTTGAGCTTATTCCCGTTTCACTAAAAAGATTGCGGATCGCCATCTCGGGTTGGTGATAGGGGGTGGTTGATGGAGGTTGGGCAATTACCTTCACTTTTGATCATGACAAGCCATTGAGGAATTAAGAGGATGGACTCTCTAGCAGCTGAGATCTAGAATTTGGGTGTCTCTCTCAGACCTGTCGCTGTTCTTCGATAGATGGGATATGGGAATAATGGACTTGGGCGGATGGGTCAATACGAGGATCGACGCCCTTGACCAGAGATGACCTACCATCACCCTGAACTCCCGGAGAAACTAAACAGCGCTTCTTTTTATGCTTACTATTGGCAGGGTGACTAGTCTGGACCGGGCCGTAGCCTGTGGTTGACCCATTTGTTGTCAAGTTGTCGGCGCCTACCCTAGGCCAAAGTGATTGAATTCAGCTCCCTTCTATATGTGGGAATAACACTATGACTAAGTCTTGAAGCACTGGTGAATATTGATGTAGTAGGGATGTCTATTTGTTTTTGTTCCACCTCGGATTAGAGACATAACTAGTGGTTGTGTGTGTGAAATCTAAATCGGCGGCTAGATAAACCGTCCTTAAATTTCAACTAATGATAACTATTTAATAGGTGCGTCCTGACGAATTAGACACTCAGGTTCACGTATATATATTCGAAGAATAGTAGTTGCCTAGGCTCTCTCCCTTTAATCGAAACATCTCAGTTATATATAACCTTGGAGTATACTCAACTACTCCATTGCTAAGGATTATTTCCATAGACTCCCGGCAACTACAATACTAAAAGCAAGCTAGCCTCAAGTGATGATCCTATTCAACTGAACTGTTAATTCAGCTGCTGCTTGGGTCATCACAAAAAACCTCAAGTCTGTTGACACTGCCCCGGCGCCACCATGCAACACGGAAAACACACCCCCATCACCGTGCCTCACTCCCCCAAAGTAGCCATCAACGACGTCAGCCGTTGCAGCTCGTAAATGATAGATTCATGCTTGCTCTCCCCACGATGACTTGTGGAATGACCCGACTGGACGGAACTCGACGCCCCTAGTATTCCCACCAGTCACAACACCTCCCACCGAAATCATCAAGCCACCCCCGCAAACTGGCTACCCCGCAAACAGCTCGCTTCAAGGCCTTCTTGGCAGCTAAAGGAAACAAAAGTCGGGCAGAAACTTCCCCAGCCTCTTTTGCGCGGGGGAAGCGGTCACCCCATGCTGATGATCTGGACACTGATTCACGGAAGATTTGAATTCCACAGTTTCTCCGTGCACACTTGCTGTTCATCCTCGAACCCGTCATCAGCCAACATCAAGAAACCTGCCTGTGATGGGCGAGTAGCTGTCAGAGAACCCATGCTATCGGACCATCGATCTGTTGAAATCAGCCTGCTTTCAGTCCAGCCGAAAGAATGGTGACGAGGTGAACATGTTGGGGGGGATGGCATTGGGGGTAATTATCCAGCCGATCTTGAGATGTGGGAAAACAGATATAAAAGGACGAGTCGTTGGAATCTTGTGAGTCTCCCGACTAAGTAACATCTGCTCGTTCTCTTGACATCTTTGTATCCTGCTGTACATCATGAAGACCACGCTCCTCCTATCTCTCCTCCCCTCCCTGGCACACTGCGCCGCCATCGACCCTCGTCAGTCCAAGACCGGCGACGGCAGCCAGGGCGACAGCGACGCCACCCAGGGAGACCTCGGGGAGAGACCGCCTCCTCGCTTCCCCTTCCCCATCACAAAGTTCCCCGTTGCCAAGGAGACGGTGGTGCTCGAGAATGCCAGGTACATCATGCCCGGTGAGGTCTTTGACGGCAAGATGAAGCGGTATGAGCGTCCCGAGGGCAGCTGCAACGAGCAGGCCGAGGGCACGGATGCCGATGCCGTCTTCAACCTGATGCCTGGTGCGACGATTCGCAATGTCATTATCGGCAAGAATCAGGCTGAGGGGATCCATGCATTAGGTGATGCCTGGGTCGAGAATGGTACATACATCCCTAGACTGTTGAGACAAGCTGGCTAACTCTTGTAGTCTGGTGGGAGGACGTCTGTGAGGATGCGTTGACATCCAAGGGACTAAACACCCAACTGAGAGTCATTGGAGGTGGTGCCCGGAGTGCGACAGACAAGGTGAGTTGCATGATTTGGTATCTGAACAGAGACTAACCTACCATAGATCTTCCAGGACAACTCCCTCGGGGGCAAGTACAACATCACCGGCTTCTACGCCGAGGACTTTGGAACCTTTTACCAGTCGTGCGGAAACTGCCTCAACCAGGCCAAGCGCAACGCCACCATCCAAAACGTCGTGGCCGTCAATGGCATCCGCATGGGCATCGTGAGTGATAGTGAGATTCTTGTTTACACTTGAACTAATCCAGCCAGATCAACCCCAACTACGGCGACGAGTTCCGTCTCAAGAACGCTCAGATCGACAACGTCACCAACATTGTCGACAAGGAGATCGGCAACAATGTGCAGACCGTGCCTTACTTTATCGGCAACGGCCCCGATGAGAAGTATGCTCTCTACAACGAGACGAGGGATGAGATCACCGAGTTTGAGGGCGACGTCATGAACCAGTACACCCCCGAGGAGCCCTACGAGTGGCTCTCCGAGTTTTGGCCCGAGGGGTTCAACTGATGGGGTGTCTTGGTGTATGGTGTGTTGTTGCCACGGTCTTGGAGGAGGTACTTTGAAATATGGCGGTCTTGATGAATGATTCCTAGCTTAGCGTTACGAAGCTGGTATGATAGAACATGATAGTAATTTCCAACTCTACAACTTGTTTCAACTACACCATATCTGCCGATCGCTCCGGTCTGCCATGGCTATGCTAAAAACTCTAAACTAATAACGTTATCTCACCGGACATCCCTTGCCCTTGACAAATCAGCAACGTCATGTCACGGATGCTCCGGATACTTATTATGACTAACGATTGCTTCTACGTAGGTGTATAAAGGGCGGATCACTCCCTGTATCCGCTTCTAAATTCACAACTCTACAGCCTGAAACGATGAATTCAACTCTTGATTACGAACTCGTGCGCAATGCCATTGCACTCTGCAGCATCGCATTCGACTCTAAAGAGTGGCACCTCCTCGGGCGTTGCTTCACCGAGAACTGTGTCGTCGACTACCCCCAGCCGATTGGGTTGACGAAAGGCCTGGCGGCATACACCGAGACACTTCGCACCGCTATTGGCCATCTCGATACGCAGCATGCCTTGACGACTCAGATGATCAACCTGGTTGACGCCGACTCGGCAGAGGCCACTACCTACTGCGGGGCCATACACTTCAATCTAGACGGAAGGTCATTCTTCGCAGAGGCTAAATATGAGGACAAGCTTGTCAGGGTTTCTGATGAGGGGGGGGATAGATGGCAAATCAAGGAACGAAAGGTTACGACGATGGGTGTACCAAGAGGAGATTGGTCTATACTGGGATGAGGGACACACTGGACGGGTGAAGACTGGGATTCAAGTGTTATGATCAGGAGTCACCGGCAGGGCTAGCCCATTCATGGCTTCTTGATACAAGAAACAAAGCAGCCACCTTGATTAATATTCTGGCAATTGTTGAATAAGGTCTTAACACAGCCGAGGCCATGAATTGAAACTAACAGTACATAGAATGGAAGCACAGATCCCTGCAACGCCATCTCTAGCAGGAACCCTGCCCAGGGTCGATCCTGAACCAGAAGCCGTGGTGGTTCTGCTCGCTCCCCGACTCACAAGCCGCCGCCTCAATGTTGAAGGCCTCGGTGCACTGCTCGTAGGTGATCTCGTGCTCGGTCTGCCCGTCGCGCACCTCGATGGCCCAGTCGATGCGGTTGAAGCCCCCCTCGGCGGGCTTTGCGCAGTTCTCGTCGCAGCCGAGGTTGCAAGCCCAGCTGACGCTCTCCTTGAAGGTGCCGCACCCGTCCATGCAGTCGCTGAAGCAGTTGGCGTTGGGCGAGACGGTCTTTTCCCAGTTGGTGCAGTGCCAGAAGGGCTCGGACGGCTTGATCACCTTGCCGGCGACCATGGTGCACGTCGTGTGGATGTCGTTGGTGACTTCCTGCTTGGTATCGAGCTCGCCGCCGTGGAGGTACTTGAACCGGAGGCCTTCGTTGTAGCAGCCGAGGCCGTTGACCGATGCGACGAGCATGGCAGGGATGATTGAAGAGATGGAGCGCATTTTGACAAAGGTGTGTAGAGTTGCTGATGGGCTTTGGTGATAGATGAGAGCTTGACTGATGGATGATTAAAACCGTTGTGATTCACAGCAGGTTTATATATTTGCAGAGACCATCCTTGCAGTCCTCGGACTACATTTCAATCTCGCATCCTTGGCCTTGGCCGAGAATCCGAGGTCCGTTGGACCCTCAAGTTCAATGTCGCCACAGTAAGGCTCCCCGACGAGTGTCAGAATCCTACAAGGCGATCCTCCTCAGCCAAGGCGGTTGCGGCTGTGGTGTTGCATCATGACATCCCTGGGAATTGGCTAAAATTAACGTTTCAGCAAGATTATAGAGTAAGCTGGCAGGCTGGCTATTTGTGGGGTGTCAGCAGTCTAAATTCAGGCTTGAATTAAAAGGGTCCTCCTGTCCATGTGGTTGGCCTGCTCGGACTGACCCTTGCTCTCGGACTACTTGATCAGCACTGATTGATTCCGCTACAGTAGGAGTGACGACCGACGGTGCAGGAGAGGCAATCCTAAATGCATGGCTGATGTTATAATTTTATAATCTGGTTTTCTTGCACGACCACACTGGCCTGATGCGAGACCGGGGTACCAAAGATCATATCTTCCGAAAGACCTAGTCTCGGACTCGGTCTGGTCCCGGAACTGCTGCGAGACAATGCTTGAAGGAATGGTCAGGATTCTGAACACCGTGGCTAGCTTTAGACATCATGCACCTATTAATGATGCCTCTGCCGAGTCGATATCGAACCTGTGTCAGTAGTATCTTAATGTCATTCCAATCTTCTTGCCCTGCTGCGCCTAAAGTGTGTCTGCTCATTCTCATCTAGCGCTGATCTCTGCTCTCTAACAGCCCCTTACAGTTCCCTCAAACCCATTCCGGACAGCACATCAGTGCCGCTTGATCAGTCGGATTCGGAATATTGGCATTTACCGCTTGCTCTAATAATAACTCATAGTACTTACGGAGGCGGCCCTGTAGCTCAGCGCTATTCCCGAGGTGGAATGCGTAAACCAGCTGGTTTTAGAGGATGGGATTCTATTATGTAGATATAAATATCTGAGTGTTGAATTAGAAATCTAGCAAATATATATAACTAACTATAATTAACAAATAGCCTAAAAGAAACACCGGACTCGAACAGTATCAAGTGCTAGTGTCTACATGTGTCTCACTGTTCCCTTCCCTTCTCAACGCATCGTATCTATTCCCCGATATTAAAGCTCTCTTGCTCGGATCCATCTCATGGACCATGGTCAGGTACTCCTGGAACTATTTAGACATCTGCACCGCGGTCTTGATATTGTCTGCCGTGACGAGGACACGGTCTCCGTTGTCCTTTTACCCTTGGCCTCGGACATGAAGGCCTCATCAAAGGTGCCCACCCGGTTGCTGGTGAGATAACAATATACCCTTGTGGTACTCCAGGGCCAGCAACCAGGTGGTTGCGTTCAATGTCTTGCACCTGTCTCTGCTTCATGTAGATGTTGGCTTCGTCAATGAGGACGATGGCGCCCCAGTCTCTGCCAGCTTGAACCACTTCATGAGGCGCTCTTCGATTACTTCTGGCTTCACCCCTATGTCGAAGCAGGTCAATGCAAGCAGAGGCCTCCCTGTATGCTCGGCGATGCATTCTAACGCCGTGCAGTCAGTGTCAGGTCTGCGCATGTCTTTCTCTGTTGGGCGGCAGACCTGCAGTGTAAGTTTTGCCAACTCCCGGTCGCCCGTGAAGAAGCATGGTCAGTCCTTCTCCTTTGCCCCTGATGAGGTCGGCCGACCAAGTCTTGACCGGCCTCTTCTCGTCGGAAGGCTTGTTGACCTGGCTGATCTTGGTGTGGAGCTGTTCCTGCCGCTTGTCTTGGGCGCTGCCCCTGATGTAAACTTGAGTGATGAACTTTTTGGTCGAGTACTTCAGGGCCAAGTACTCGAATAATATATCATCAAACCACGGCTCCCGAAAGCCATCGACGTGAAGATACTCTAGAGGCACAGAGGCTGTCATCATCCAGCCGTCGCTCACAGGTCAGATGACCCACGCCATGCCCTGGCTTTGAACAGGATGGCCTCGACCATGCAATCGCATAGGAAGTATTGGTGATCCGTCAGGCTCTCAGCAGGGGGCTGATTTGAGAGTAGCCAGCAAACTTTGGCTTGACGGCGTAGTGATAAATCTGCCGACGATATGGATCGGAAGACTAGCTAAATGCCCTCCCCCCTTTGAACCTTCAAGATACACCGGAAGTCTTACAGTTCGCACCTAGACTTTGCATAGTCCCAAGAAAGTCGAGGCACTATCTATGTAGGCAAGACCACAGTCGGTACAATAGAGCCCGAGCAAGGGTAAATAGATCTTGGCCGTCACCAATGAGACGTAGAACACACCAATAACCCCCAGCCCGGGGAAAGCGGAGCCGAAATCCCTAGAATGCCCCAGAATCAGCTCAGCTAGTCCAAGCCGTCCGCATCATATGACCTCCAGCATAGTATCCATTCCCCGCAGGCATCATTCGAGCGCTTCACTTGAACCCTCACGACTGTCCATTTCTGGCTAAAAGAAAAGCATATTTCGGATGACTACCCCATGATTTGCAATGCCGCGGGGACGTGGCTCTAGCGCGCGAATAAGAAGCCTCTATCCATCTCAAGACACGGAGCACAGAGCCCAGAACAGCACATGCCGGGATATGCCCTTCGTCATTACGAAGACACTGACAGGGGTGGTTCTGCGTGAATGCCACATTTGATGCCGATCCTAGACGAATACACGGTAGCATCCGGCTTGGGAACTGGAGTAGTTCTCCATGCCAAGCGGACCGAGTCAGGAGGGTAACTCTGGCTCGTGAAATGTGATTCCGCTCGGGCCATGCCTGCGACTATAAATTGCCGGGATCGTCGACGACATGAATCCCACGGGCCAGACGTCTTCAACCTTCACCATGCAGCTTCGGTCGTTCCCTCTCGCTCTCCTGTCGTCAACGGCCCTCGCCGCGAGCGAGGCACAGGTTCAGGAAGCGCTGTCAGCCATCTCTGTGACCAACATTGATGACGTCCGTGGCAATATCCATCTTCCCGAGGATGCCGACGGCTTTGCCCTGTCGTGGAGGAGCAGCGACCCAGGTATCATCAGCAGCAATGGTATAGTCAGTCGACAGGACGACGACGCAGAGGTTCTCCTCGTTGCGTCCATCGAGGCCGACGGGGAATCCCACGAGAGGGAATTCAACGCAACGGTTCATCAAGCAGCACTGCTCGATCCCTTCGAGGCCTACGCCTTCTCCTACTTTACCGGCAGCAGCCTTACAGGAGAGAACATCTTTTTCGCAGCGAGTAACGGGAACAACGCTCTAGACTGGCAGGAACTCAACGGCGGACAGCCAGTCTTGAGGTCCAAGTTTGGCACCAAGGGTCTGCGCGATCCCTTCATCATCCGCTCTCCCGAAGGCGACACTTTCTACATGATCGCCACGGATCTATCCATCGGCAGCGGAACCTCGTGGGGAGATGCCGTCCGGAAGGGCAGCCTGTACCTCGAAGTCTGGGAGTCTCATGACCTCGTCAACTGGTCTGAGCAGCGGCACGTCAAGGTCTCGCCGGACAATGCGGGCAATACCTGGGCGCCCGAGGCATTCTGGGATGCCGACTCGGGATCCTACGTTGTCTTTTGGGCTTCTTCGCTCTACGCGAGTGACGATCCGAATCATACGGGTAACTCTTACCACCGGATGATGTACTCTCTTACTCGCGACTTTGTCACTTTTACGGAACCAAAGATCTGGCAGGATGCTGGTGATGCGCGCATCGACACCACGGTTCTCAAGTCTGGAGATGCTTTCTACCGCTTCACCAAGGATGAGGGCTCTGCAACTGGATGCACGGATATCATCCAGGAGACTTCGGACTCCCTGTTGGCTGGTATGGATGGCTGGACTATGCAGGCGACGTGCATAGCAGCCAAGGCTGGGCTCAGAGCCGTCGAGGGTCCCACCGCTTTCACTGCCAACAGAGGGGATGTCCACGGTGACAAGTTCTATCTCTTTGTGGATGAGTATGGTGGCCGTGGGTATATTCCTCTTGAGACGGCGGATCTGAACAGCCCGAACTGGAAGGTTTCTTCGTCGTACAAGCTTCCTACTAGTCCTCGACATGGGACTGTTCTGGGTATTACTGCTAAGGAACGAGAGGCTCTGCGGAAAGCTTTTTCGACCTAGATATCTTAATTGATATTATGACAGTTGATTAATCACGGCTGGGAGAGGAACTAGGCTGTAACCTCGCACAGATGGTTCGTACTATGTAATGATGAGTTGCTGCAAGGCATATGACCACTCGGACTGACATTCCTCCGCCTCTCAACACCATGACAGCCCTGGACTCCTCTCTCAATCATCAGCAAAGAATCAGTCAAAATGGAAGACAAAAACGTCTCAATCACAGCTCGCTGCCTCTGCAACACACACGTCTTCACAAGCACCACACCCAGGTCCTCCCTCCCCCTCGTCGCACCAGCCTGCCACTGCACATCATGCCGACACCTCAGCGGCTCTCTGTGCTCCGTCGCAGCTCCCTGGCCGAATCCCGATGAGGATCTTTGCCCTCTGAAGCGATACTCGTTCTCTCGCAATCTCGTCACCTTTTCGTGCGGGACGTGCTCGTCTCAGATGTTCTGCCGGGATGTGAAGACTGGACGCGCAATATACGTCGTCACCGGGGCGTTGGACAATGCTGATAATCTGGTTACGTATGGACGCCATGTGTTTGTGGGCGATACCAAGGATGGGGGTTCCTCGGTCTGGTTTGGAAAGGACGCGTCTGGGAATCCTATTAGGATCTGGGAGCAGCATGCCTCCAGGAGCAGAGAGCTGCTGCAGCCATGGCCGGATCAGCCTGCCGAGGTCACACAGGAACCAACTCGTATCTGGTGTCATTGCAGAGGAGTGCAGCTGTTCCTGAAGTCAGGCCTTGGCCTCGCCACGGACAAGATCATGTCGAACAAGCCGGATGCCAAGACGGGCAAATACATTACGCACTTTGACGCTTGCGACTCCTGTCGACTGGTCGTCGGATCGGACCTCGTCTACTGGGCCTTTGCGCCGATTCACCATCTATCCTTCTCCAGCGAGCCCAACTCGACAGATTCAACCTTTCGAAATATCCATCAGCTTCGTGACGCCGTTGAACGACATGATGAGCGGGTGGGCACCCTGTCCATGTATTCGAGCTCGAAGGGTGTCTATCGGTATCATTGTTCCAACTGCTCGGCATCCCTCTTTTATACAGAAGAGGGATACCCTGACCAGGTCGATATTGCTGTCGGTGTGCTGGACCATCCTACCGGTGCTCGGGCTGAGGGACTGCTCTTGTGGGATTATGCCCATGTTGACCATCAGCAGGATACCAGAGGGGGGTGGAGAGAGGGGCTGATGAAGAGGGTGTTGGAGGCCAGAGGTCGAGACTGAGTTGCTTCTATACAGACAGTTATTCTTGGAATCAATCTGAGTGATTAGTCGTTCGAGAACTACATAGGCTAGTCAACATCCATGAGACCATCTTCTCGTATGAGAGGCATTTATCCAGCAGGAGGGCGACAAAGTTCCACCCCTGCCAGGATCGCCGGCCCTGATCCTGGATCAATACCCCGAACCCGATATAGCGCTCCAATTGCGTCCCAACAGCCCCCGCTACCCCTCAGAGGCCTGCGCCGGATGCAACATGCCTCCCGCTGGATAAATGGGAATATCCACCCGCCGACTATCAGGCGTGAATCCACCAATGTCATGGAAACGGCAGAGTTGATCCGGCATCTTCGGGTTGCGTTCCGAAATGGTCTATATTTAAGATGACGCTTCTCCCAAGTACACTGTCCACAGACGATCCTAGGATACGTCAAACATGAAGTTACTCACATCTCTTCTCGCCATATCTGCCACCGTCTGCCACGCAGGCAGCATCGGATCCGGATGGCGGCCCCATGATGTCCTCCCGCGTGCTCCCGGGGATCTCCTCCAGGATATCGTCACATGGGATGAGCACTCGCTGTTTATCAACGGAGAGCGAGTGACGATATTCTCTGCAGAGATACACCCCTTCCGACTCCCCGTTCCGTCACTGTATCTTGATCTCTTCCAAAAGGTCAAGGCCGTAGGATTCAACATGGTTTCGTTCTATGTCGACTGGGCGCTGCTCGAGGGGAAACCAGGAGAATTCCGATCCGAGGGTGTGCTCGCCCTGGAGCCGTTCATCGAAGCCGCAAAGGAGGCGGGGATCTTTCTGCTTGCTCGGCCGGGGCCGTATATCAATGCTGAGGCGTCGGGTGGTGGATTCCCAGGATGGCTGCAGAGGGTCAAGGGCACGCTGAGGACCAACGCATCTGATTACCTGAGTGCCACGGATAAGTATGTTTTTCCTCTTCTGGGGAGATGAGACTAATTCTCGATAGTTACATGCAGCATGTTTGCTCCATCATTGCAGATGCCCAGATCACAAATGGAGGACCGGTGATTCTGTTCCAGCCTGAGAACGAGTACAGTGCCGGCGACGGTGTTCCGTTTCCTAGTCAAGAGTATCTGAAATACGTCAACGACCAGGCCCGCAACGCCGGCATAGTTGTGCCGCTGATCAACAATGACGCGTGGCAAGGCGGAACGGGGGCTCCAGGGTCAGGAATTGGGGCTGTCGACATTTACGTATGTATCTGAGCGGGAGAAGAGTAGTGCTAACGTTTATAGGGCCACGATGGATATCCTGTTGGGTTCAACTGCGTATGTGTCCCAGTTGAAATGACCCGAGTGTTGCTGACTCTGTAGCGCAACCCCTACGACTGGCCTGAGGATGGCCTCCCGACGACGTGGCATGAAGAGCACATGGACAAGAGTCCTACAACGCCGTACTCAATCCTCGAGGTAAAATCACAAGTTCTGAAATGACCTTGTGCTCATCTGGAATAGTTTCAAGGAGGAGCGTTTGATCCTCCCGGAGGTTGGGGCTTCGAGCAGTGCTCCATCCTCACAAACCACGAGTTTGCGCGAGTCTTTTACAAGAACAACCTCGCAGCAGGTGTAACAATCTTCAACATCTACATGGTAAGTAGACTCGTTGATGCAGGAACAGTTGCTGACAGGGTAGACCTTTGGCGGCACCAACTGGGGGAATCTCGGCCACTGCGACGGCTATACATCTTATGATTACGGCGCAGTGAGTATCCTAAGCAGGAAAAGATCTGATATAAATGCTGACATCATCAGGCTATCAAAGAGGACAGGACCATCACTCGGGAAAAGTACTCGGAGATGAAACTCCAGGGTCAATTCCTCCGAGTTTCCCCCGCATACGCCAGTTCAACACCAGGTAACCTATCGACGACCAAGTACACCAACAACGAGGCCATCGCCGTGACGCCCCTAACCGGCGAAAAAGACGACGCATTCTTCGTCGTGCGACACGCAGACTACAGAAACACCGAGTCCGCGTCGTACAAGCTCAAACTGTCCACATCGGCTGGCCAGCTGACGATTCCCCAACTGGGCGGCTCCTTGTCCCTGCACGGCAGAGACTCCAAGATCCACGTCGTCGACTATCCAGTCGGGGACTACACCGTTCTGTATTCGACAGCTGAGGTGTTCACGTGGAAGAAGTTTGGAGACAGGACTGTCCTTGTGCTCTACGGTGGTCCTGGAGAACTGCACGAGGTTGCAGTCAAGAAGACGGCCAACTTGAAGCTCGTAGAAGGTGATGGGGTCAAATTTGATAAGAAGAAGAATGCTGGTGTCTTTCAGTGGAAGACGTCGTCAAGTCGACGAGTTGTCCAGGCTGGTTCACTATTCATCTATCTACTCGGTATGTTGCCTCCCTATTATCTAGACAATGCTGACGCTTTAGACCGCAATTCCGCGTACAACTACTGGGTTCCCGAGCTCCCAGGAAAGGACAACTCCCCATTCGGAACCTCGGTCATGAACCCAGAGTCGGCCATCATCAACGGCGCCTATCTCGTCCGATCCGTCTCGGTCAAGGGCTCTAGCTTTCACATCCAGGCCGACTTCAACACGTCGACTCCCCTGGAAGTAATCGGAGCCCCTAAGAAGACGTCCCGTCTGGTGCTCAATGGAAAACAGCTTGCGTTCAAAAAGTCCAAACTCGGCAACTGGATCTCGGAACCAAACGTGGAACTTCCCTCGGTGAAGTTGCCTGACCTGACGTCACTTGATTGGCGCCAGATAGACTCTCTCCCCGAGATCATGAAGGGCTACGACGATGCAAAGTGGACAGTTGCAGACCGCACCACGTCAAACAATACACGAATCCCCCTTCAAAAGTCCGTCTCGCTATACGCCTCAGACTACGGATACCACGCCGGGGCTCTCATCTACAGAGGGCACTTCACCGCAGATGGGTCCGAGACCGAACTCAAGCTCTGGACGCAGGGCGGACGCGCATTCGCCAGCTCCGTCTGGCTAGACGACCAGTTCCTCGGTTCTTTTACAGGTTACGACGCAGCAGGCAACCACAACTCGACGTACACGCTTCCCAGGCTGCAAAAGGGCAAGCGGTACGTGCTCACTGTGATTGTAGACAATACCGGTCTCAACGGGAACTGGACTCCCGGCTACGACGAGCAAAAGAGTCCCCGCGGCATCATAGACTGGGCCATCCTCTCAAAGTCTGGTCGTGAGGCGCGCATTTCAAAGTGGAAACTCACGGGGAACCTAGGAGGCGAAGACTACAATGACAAGTTCAGAGGTCCCCTCAACGAAGGAGGATTCTTCTTTGAGCGTCAGGGCTATCATCTTCCGTCACCGCCGCTCAGCCGCTTCAGAAAAGGGTCACCGTTCAAAGGCCTTGGTAAACCCGGAGTGGCTTTCTACACGGCAAAGTTGCGACTCGACTTGCCTGCAGACAAGTTTGACATTCCGCTGTCCTTTACTTTCAGGAATGAGACGACCGCGGGGGCTCATCGCGCGCTGCTGTTCGTCAATGGCTTCCAGTTTGGGCGCTACGTTAGCAACATCGGGCCGCAGACGGTGTTTCCCGTGCCCGAGGGCGTTCTCGACTATCGCGGCGAGAATTGGCTTGGTGTGGCGGTGTGGGCGCTTGAGGAGGAGGGGGCGAGGCTAGCTGGGTTGTCTCTTGGTGCTGGGGAGCCGATCCGGACTGGGCGGCGGGCTGTTGAGGTTGTCAGGGGGCCCAAGTATAGTCG
>JABFEP010001174.1:0-19130 GCA_013618265.1 Fusarium albidum
GTCTGTGTCTGTGTCTGTGTCTGTGTCCTCATCATCCATCAACTGTCCTGCAGTATCCCGGAGAACCATGCCATGGTGTGTCACCACACGGGGAGCATCGCACATAGGGACCACTAAAGGCGAAGCGAGCAAGCAACAAGCAAGTCTAGATATCTTCTCCGGGCGGACCGAACCTCCAGCACTAGACTCTGAGGGTGGAAGCCTCGATTTCTCCTCCACCCCAAGCAAGGGAGGAGGTCACGTCGTCGTCGTCAGCGGCCTCGGATGATTCTCTCGGATATCCGGATGTGCTCATCCTGGGGGGCAGGGGACCGGTCTAGGCCGCCGGATGCTCGGAGCCCCGACTCAAAAGATGGAATCCTAGGCCCTGGGCTGCCGCACCGGGTCTCAGGGTGACATCTGGCCGCTCACTCACCGGCAGAAGGGAACGTCGACCCCCTTTTGTTGTTCTTTTGCTCATTATGGCTCGAGGGCGAGTTTCGAGAGAGATATGCATCTGCAGGAATTAGCAGGACGAAACTGGCTGACATATTGACAACTCTCATCCCACGAAGCAGAGCCATAATTGAACCAAAAAAATTACTATTTAACCTGGTCTGTCCCTACTAAACGCCGTGCCATGGTATAGAATGCATATATACAGCTCAATGTCCCCCCGCCATCGTTGTCATCCGCCCCCTGGCAGTACAAGTCGCAACCAAACAGATTAACCCGTCAATTTTCAAACCTGGGGGCCTAGGGAGGTATTTCTAACCCCCCCAAACGCTGGACCCATCCGTCCTACCTCTTCTCCTTCTTATCCACCTCGAGCGTTGAGAAGGAGCAGTACTTATCCTTGATGGCGACAACCTCATACGTGCCCTCCTGGCTCGCCTTGACCACCTTGCTGTGCTCGTATGAGATGTCGTGTCTCGTCTCGAGCACGACGCTGCGCTGTCCCTTCTTCGCGTTGGTGCTACGCGTGTACGTGAACTCGAAGGGTGGGGTGCCCCAGAACTCGAAGAGGATGTCCACCTCGTTGCCCTCGTGGATATCGATGCGGGACTGCTTGCCGCGGCTGATCTGCACGCTCGGCAGGGGGTGGATCGTCTTGGCGATGTTGACGGCGGCCCGGCACTCGCTGGCCTTGTCCGAGATGCTGTTGATGATAAACTCGCCAGGCTTCTCCGCAATACGGCGGAAGTTGGTGGTCTGCGACTTTGCGTTCCAGCGGCCATTGAAGTCGTAGGTAATGTCGAAGGGGGGTGTGCCCGAGAGGGTGTAGGCGATGCGCTCGCCGACACAGTAGTCGTGCCTGGACTCTAGAGGATAGATGGACGGCGCCTCGTAGAGCTGGATCTGCACCGACGGACCACCCATCTCGTACTTGCGCTGGCAGCCTCGCGCGTCCCTGACTGTACGGATGCGGACCTGCTGGTTGCCGAGCCGGAGGTGTTGCCGAGGAATCTTGATGCCGTACGAATTCGAGGCGATGGACGGGATGCGGTAAGTCTCGGAGGGAGAACCGGCCTGGTGCTTTATCTCAACTTCGACGTAGAAGGGAGCAACACCGGAGAGGGTGATGGGAATCTTGTCCTCCTGCTCCTGCTCCTCCATGCAATATTTGAAGGCCTGGCCAGGCTTCGAGAAGCTGGCTGCAGGCTTGGCATCGACACGCTGCTTGATGATGAGGGGTTCAAAGTCCTTGTCGCTGTCGTAGAGATTGTCCTCGAGGCCCGAGAACGTGTAGGTGTAATCGCCAGCCTTGAGTGTTTCCATGGAGATGGCGGCCTTGGAGAGCGCCGCATCAAAGTCCTTGCGACTCAAGGCGTTCGTGCCCTGGAAAGATCTATGATGGACTTCGTACCGCACACGATACGGAGGGGACCCTGGTGAATGGTTAGCGAAATGATTGCCCCCAGTAATCATGGTACGATTATGGCTTACCTTGCAGATTGACCTCGAAGCCATCAATGTCGCCCTCGCAGATGTTCTGTTTGACAAAGGAGCCGTCCCTGGGGCTGATACTCGGCGACTCAACGAGGGAAATTTCGGGTCGGGGAAACCAGTCAATCTGGAACCTGGACGCAGACGGCACAACAGATCCAATGCATTGGTTGTCCCGCATAGAAACGATCTCGTAAACACCGCGGGACCTAACAAGGATATAGTCGTTGGCTTGGTGTGCAATCTTGGTTATCACGGCGCCGCTGTCGTTGAGGTTCCTGTACTCGACAGTGAAAGGCGGCTCTCCTTGGAGAGACAGAGGCAGCCGCAGCGGTGTATCCTCCACGGCCTTGATGCTCTGCTTGTGCTCGATGAAGCCAAAGGCGGCTCGAGGCTGCTGTCGTCGAACGGCAATCTTGACCTGCTCCTGGAGGAATGTCCGGCAGCCGCGCTTATCCTTGACGCTGCTCAACGCAAGGATGTATTCTCCTCCCTTGCTTAACGTCGCTGTTTTGATCTTGAACGACTTCTCCTCGATACCCGCAACTCGTTCCGACTTCCTCTTGCCGTCGTGGACCATCTCCCACTCGAGGGAGAAAGGAGGATCGCCGGAGAGAACCACGTCCAGCTCGACAGCCGAGTCCAAGCACGCCCCAATGGTTCCAGCACGCCTTGAAATGCTCGCGAAGGCTGCAGGCTTCACAACTTGCTCCAAGACCTTGTCCTCGCCCGCAAGAGGTAGGTTGCTGTAGATGGCGTCGTCGATAGACTTGAAGACGTACTTGTGACGACCAGCCATCTTGGGAACAAGCTCCAGCTGAGATCGCAGGCCTGAAACGCGGTGGACCTGCCGATCTACGTTGCCATCGGTGATGACATCGTATCTGACCACAAAGGGAGGCGTCCCAACAAGATCCAAGTCCACGCGAAGGCCGACCGAGTTGCCAGCACATTTGTCAGGGATCTCCTCGGATCGTATAGAGAGAGAAGGCTCCAGGGGGTTCAGGAGAAGGCAGGAGGACGGCTCATGAACCTCGCCCCTGCACGATCCGCTTGATACAGACTTCAAAGTGTAGAGACCGGGTTCGGAGACAAGAGGTCTATCGACGGAGGCCTTGGCAGAATAGCTTCCAAGGGAGACCTCATCTCCATGGTCCCCGCTGTTAGTGAGAGAATCGATCGGCGAGAACTCCCAAGTGATCTGGTGAGCCGTGTCGTCGACCGGGCCCGCCATGGAGAAGGTGACGGGAAGCTTGACTGAACGGCCCTTGGCAACCTTGAGAGGGTTCCGCAAGTCACAGCCATACATTCGTAACTTGGGCCGCTCCTTGACTGTGAACTTGTGGGTCAAGTCCTTCGGCCTGACCTTTTCGGCATCATCCTCCGAGTCAGCGTACTTGACCACATTCCCAAAGACGTCGTGAACTTCATCGACAGAGTACTCCCAGTCGCCCGAGGAGGTCATTGACTCGTTGAGGCCAACGGTGACCTTGGATGGGCGGACCCACGAAATGTCATCTTGATCCTCAGCGATGAGACTCGAGGAGGCGCCCACAAGAGGCGAAGAGAAACCATCAGGCTGAAGCCTCTGGAAGTGGAAGCTGAGATCCTTGCCGTTGATCCTGCGGCTGTACACAATTTTCAAAGGGGGCGTACCGGAAACCTCCAAGGAGAGGTTTGAGAGGTCTTGGATACACCTCTCGGAATCCGCCGATGCCTGGATCCTGGCCTGAGGGCAGGGGACCACATATGTGTCCTTGGCGGTTCGCTGAACCTCGAGTTTGTACTCGTCCAAGACCTTCCCAAGTCGATAGACACCCGGCTTCTTCACCGGATATTCCCACTGGAAGCCGGACGTGGTCTGGTCGGCCGTGTGGTCCCGAATCTGCCTCGCAACCCTACCGACTTCTCTATGCGGAATTTTGATGGTCTCTTCCTTGTTTGTGTCGAGGTCGATTCGGATCAGCTCGATCTCGGCAGGGATGCTGGCGTTGAAGTAAATTGGCAAGGACGCAACGCTTTTGGCTTTTCCACCCAGGCAGAAGGGGTGCTGCTCAGGATTGAGGACAGCAGAGCCCTCGGGCAGGATGTTGATAATCTGCTTTCCCATGATGAGGGAATGGTTGTTGAGAATGGTGGACACCTTGACGTTTTGCTCCGAGACGGAAATTTCGCGGTCGTAGAGGACTTTGGCGAAGCCCAGGATCCATGATTGCCACGGAATCTGGCCACACAGTTTAGTCTAGAGTCGAACAGAGTCTGCTGGAGCAACCTACTGGGATATTAAACATGAGCATGTAGTTGAGCACCAGATGCACAGCGAAGAAGGTGGTGACGACGGGCTGGGAGAGCTCGAGCCATGGTATCCTCAGCTCCGGGACGCCAAAGAGAAAGGCAAAGTCGATAAATATCCATTTTAGGAAGAGGAACCACGACGCATCGCCATCCTCGACCACCTGGAGCCAGTCATAGAGCTTCCATGCCCAGAGCAGGACGTAAACACCAAAGGTGTAGAGACGCTGCTGGGGGGCGTCGAGAACTGTCAGCGGGATAACAGGTTGGCTAACGGCGGTCTGGGGCCGGACACTCTCGGGCGCAAGAGGCAGGGAGGGGGATTTCGACGAAGAGCCCTTGCCGGAAGATGGCGAGCCGGCCGAGCTGGGGGTCCGCTGGTTGTTGTATCGTCGAGCAGCGGTAGCTGGGGTAGCTGGGAACCCAGACCGCAGGCGGGGAGTCGATTCGCTCATGGCATTCGCATTCCGGGGTGAAGAGAAGCGCCTAAAAGGGGAGCATAGGAGAGAAGTCGAGGTCGCAGCGCAGGCCGATCAGGCGCAAGAGGGCGACGGAATCGTTGCGCGGTCGTGGGGGGGTTGAAGAACCACGGGTGGGTTTTTGTTGTTGATCGTTCAGGGTTGATGTTTTGAATGTGGTTTTCACGGGCGGACTGCCTAGGGAAATTCTTTAGGGACGGAAAATGCGTCACGTCAAGACGCGACCAGTAAAAAAAGAGCCCCTACTGGCTGCTACGTGCTATAGCAACCTCCCCCACTCTAGCTCCCGTCCAGCCCAGGATTCCTTCGGGCTCTCGTTTACTCCTATGTATTTAAAATCTTTATTCCGTGTCTATCGTTCATTTTGTATATGCACTTTTAGATTTGGTCTTTTCCCTTTAACACTCACGAACTTATCATATCTCCGTTATCTAGGTATATAGAGCCTTCCATGCTCCCAGAGCTGCTTTCCCAGCTAGGCAGGCTACCTCACACTTGATTGGCCACGCAGGTCCAATCTCCTCCAGCCATTGGCCCCAATTCTGGGGCTCTTCCAAGATGGCCAGCACTCACTCACTACTCGGGGAGAGAAGTAAAACCTACCAAAACAACACAGGCATGAGTGCACGTCATAGCAAAGCCACTTCATGATAGTCCGGGTTATAGAAGTAATACCAAGCCGAGACTTGCATGACTGACTTGTCAGCCAGCTCTTGCCTTGCTTCCCACGCGACGAAGCTCAACTGCAGCGCGCCATCTTACTGATGACAGTTTCTCTGCTATAGCCAAGGTCAGTGTGTGTGTGTTTCGATCAATACCAGCCTTTTTTCATTTTTTTCCCCCCATTGCTGTCGATTTCATTATCCTGCACCTTCAGGCTCATGTAGCTTGTGTGAAAGGCCCCCGGATGCGTGCCTGGGCCTCTGGGCTAGGTAGGTAGGTGTCCGGCGGCAAATTGACTATTACAACAACCACAACACGGGCCAAACACGGCACAAAAAGTATCTTGATTCGAACTACCTATCCCGCTCATGCAACAGGGCTTGTTGCATCAAAATATTGATTGAACAAAGACCGTGCAACCGGCCCAACAACCCTCCTAAATGACTCACCCTCCTCTCCTTCCTTTGCTCGTCTGCAGTTCAAACTCCTTCGCCAACATCCTCATCTTCTCATCTTCTCATCATCATCATCATAATCATATCAAATGCCACAGGAAGAATCATGGATAACAACGCTCAAGCTAACAGCCCGCCGCAGAGTGAAGGCGCCTCAAGTATCCCTCCACCTCGTCGGTCAAGACGCCTTGCGACGAGGACTCAGCAACCGAACGGTGACACGACGGCCACTATGGGTGAGCCGAGGCGCAATCCCAAGCGCAAGGCGAGTGAAGCAGCAAACGACGCAAGCCAAGGCATCGGCAAGGACTCGGATGAGTTGCTCAACGAGGCGCTTGCACCGCTTAGCTCAGAGGATATCCAGGAGTGGGAGGGATGGATCGAGCTGGAGTCGGAACCAGTAAGTGTCTACTGCCCTCTCTTCTCTGGCCCAGAAGAGCATCTCAAGTCATAGCCAGGCCTTCTTTAACACAATACTGCGGGACTTGGGAGTCCGGGATGTCAAGGCACAGGAGATATTCACCATTGACCAAGATTCTCTGGCGCTTCTCCCGTAAGGTTCCTCCCATCCCACTCTCTCTCTCCCGCCCAACATCATGTTCACACTCTCTATCTAGACAGCCGGTATACGGCCTCATATTTCTCTTCCAGTATCTCCCCGAACACGATCAAGTCAACCAAGACCAGGGCGGCGGCGACGTGTGGTTCGCAAACCAGGTACCTACCCTACCTCCTCTCAGCCACTCACCGAATCCTTGTCTGATACCTTTCATAGACGACAGACAACGCGTGCGCAACGGTCGCCATGCTGAACATCGTCATGAACGCCGACGGGATCGACATGGGCAGCAAGCTCCGCGAGTTCAAGGAGTCGACAAAGAACCTAAACACTGCTCTTCGGGGCCACCAGCTGAGCCAGAACACCTTCATCCGCACCATCCACAATTCCTTCACACGCCGCATGGACCATCTCAATGCCGACCTGTGCTTGGAAAACGAGGCATCAGAGGCCACATCCAGCAAGGCCAAGAAGCGCGCCACCCCGAGCAAGGGCAAGAAGGCACCCAGGAAGAAGAAGACAAGATCCGAATACGGCTTCCACTTCATTGCCTATGTTCCAGCGAGAGGTTACGTCTGGGAACTGGATGGTCTCCAGAGCAAACCTCACAGGCTAGGTAAGTGTGCAAATTTCCCCCGCCGTGTTCATATGAGGATGGGATGACAGCTCACCCCCCCTATCTGCCTAGACACCGTCCCTGAAGGAGGTGGGGACTGGACAGCCGTCGCACAGCCCCAGATCGAAGGCCGCATGCTGCAGTACGAAGAGAGCCAGCTATCATTCAACCTCCTAGCACTATGCCAGAGTCCACTCGCCGCCCACTCGCATGCCATCGCCCGAGCCGCCAGCTCTCTACAGCACCTCCACGCCAGCATGGCATCCTGCCCCACATTCACGGACCTCGTCGCCGCCGACCCGAGACCCCTTGACCCGCAAGACCAGAGCCAGCTCTCCGAGTTCAACCTCGGCCCTTCAGACATCACCGACTCGCCGATCCCGGAGGATCTGCAGCAGAAGATCGCACAGCCCGGCTTCGACACCCGGAACGCTTACGAGGCGTACCAAGACCTCATGGTCGAAACCAAGGCCGCCATGGGCGAGTACCGTTCAGAGCTGATCGCCATTGCGGATGACGAACAGCGTGTTAAAGGCCGGAAGAAGGACTTTGGGCCTGCACTACATAAGTGGATGAAGAAGCTCGCCGAAAAGGGCGTCCTGGAAGATGTTATCAAGGCGTCATGATGATGACGACGATGATGATGTTATCTTGATATATGAAGCCAAAGGCCCGGCAATTACAAGATGAACATGTTCCCCTTTATTTGATAACGCCCAGTATTGATTAGACCACAACACATTCTCGATAGCCATGGAGTTTTTTCTTTAGTTCCTTAGTCAAGTAGGAAAAATCACCAAGAAAGAATTGACACTCAAAAACAACATTATCAGACACTTAAAAAATCCCAAACCAAACCCGCTCTCCGTTCCCAACGCCAGCAATTTTCCATGTTGCCCTGCGTACCATGAGACTTCTATTTCGCCAAGCACCAACCAGACCTGCATGTTGAAGCAAGGAAATTGAAAGAGAGAGAGAAAAACAATAACACGCCACGGACGGCAAGGCTTCAATCATCAGGGTACTGCTCCGTGATGTTGGACACGAAGCTGCACGTCTCGGCATCAAATCGCTTGAAGAACTTGCCCGCTTGCGGGAAGAGGCCTTCAGGAACCTCGCTCGGGTCTTGGATGGGCACGATGTTGTCTTCAGCGACAACGTGCCGCTCAGGTCCCATGGTGCGTCTAGAAAAAACAGCGTCAGCTAGGTGGCACCCTCCAAGAAGACGGGGGATTGCCGATGCGGATGCGGACGGACATACAGGCACGTGTAAAAGATTTGGTTCCGGGGCCGCACCAGGTTTGGTAGTTCTGTATCGCTGTTATCGTCCAGCGTCTCGTCAATAGCCACGGTGTGTGGCATGGGCAGTCGCCGCGTACCCTGGTCGGTCCAACCATTGACAGCGCCGATCCAGCCGTACCGCCGGTGCTTGAAGACCTGCCCGATCTTGTAGAGCACCGGCTGCCTTCTCTCGCTGCTCCTGCGGAAGACGGGCGGAGCGAGCTCGTCCAGCTCGTCCACGAGGCCCAGGACCTCGCGGGGGTCATCCCAGCGACGGGGGTTGTTCCTAATGATTCTCTCGCGGAAGGGGCCAAAACGATCGTACAGGGGAAAGATGTACTTCTCAACTAGCCACGCGTCCTCGTACCAGCTCCTGGCGAAGCGGTTCAGGAAGGGCTCAAGGACCTCGTCCCACTCGAACGAGTCGACCGGCGTGAGCAGCAGGCACGCCCACAGCGCCGAATAGAGAGCGGCGTCGATGTTGGATGAATCATTGCCGGTCATGAGCCGCGTGAGCTCAGGGTCCGCCTGGTCCCGCGCCTCGATCACTCTGGCGGCCGTGGCCCTGATGTTTCGGGCCGTCCGCATCGCGATGGCGACGGGGGTCACGGGCGATAGGAAAACATCGGTGCTCGTCTGCCAGCCAAACTGAGAGAGCATGGCCTGCAGATCAGCCATGGGCACCTCCTCGCTGGAGCTGTAAGGGTCCAAGTACAGCCTCTCTAGAGGTGCGCCGGGTTGTGAAACAGGAGTGCCATCCAAGGTCTTGCCGTGCTCGGCCAAGACTATGACATGAACGTGAGTTGGAAACGCGCAGCACTGTGCTTGCATGCCGAGCCTTTCCGCGATGCAGCAAAAGATGGCGCTGGAGATGATGGGGATGGAGTCATGGTCCTCGTGGCGCAAGGCCTGGCCGATGAGGCAGTTGCGCAGGTTTCGGTAGTTCCGCTCGGGATGCTGCAAACCTGTCAGGTTGTTCATCCGAAGCCAGCGGTTCAGCGCCAACGCTTTCTGCCGCGTAGTCAACTCTTGGAAGTCTGGCCTACTATCTCGAAACTCTGCAGCTTTTGCATCGAGAAGGTGGGCGATCTCAGGGGTCTTATCAGCTGCCAATCACCCAAGTCCAAGAGACGGCGCGCAGAGGACTTACATCATCGAGGTCGCCTGGTTGATCATGCAGGACAAACAGGTCAAAAGCGCCCAGTGCTCGCTCGAGGCTATAACTCGGAGAATGCGCACTGGAGCCAGGACTTGCCGATTGAAGCCTGTGCCATTCCTCGACGGCAATGCTTCTGTGGATACTATCCAGGAGGGATCTGCTGTAGTACCTGCATGGTGGTGATGTGAGCCTCGAGCCGAGTTCGCCTTGTCATGGGCATGCTCACCGCCGCGACAGAACATCCTCCACAGATCCGTCCGTGTTGCACTGGTCGAGGAGGAAATCTTTGGCGTCGTATCCGAACTTGCAGACCTTTTCGAACCTCCTCAAGCGGCCCACCTTGGACGCGAGGATCTCCGTCAAGAGAGCGTCAAGCTGGGCATTGCGACGCCTTCGCAGGATAAAGAGGTCCTTCCATGGAGTGTCGGATGCTCGCTCCCTCAGCCGGCGCCGAATATCATGGTCTGGATGCCAGAACCTGAAGTTGCTCTGGCAGTGAAATCTCCAAAGGATGGGCTCGTTGGCAAGACGCCTCAGACGATGCGACAGAAGCTGAAAATTCAAGAGGTTGTCTTCAGGCGGGATATAGTAAAGCAGGTGTTGAATTATTTCATCTGGGACTTGGGAAAGGGACATGGCGCCGCCTCGAATCCCGCGACACAGAGACTTGCGGTGAGAAGTGATAGAGAAACGCGAGAGGTAGGATAGGAAGGAAGGGGCCTTGTTGTGAAGGAGGCTTCCGTGTTGGTGCGATGCAGATGTTTTTTGAGGCGTTTATTAGTTCCTTTGGATTGTCTAGAATTCCGGGGGCTGGCTGCCGATCAACCGCATGAATATGTCATTGCGCTTCTCCCGACACTCTCGAATGCACATCGCCTCATCCGACCACTTGATGTTATCATCCTTGCGCCTTATGACTTGAAGAGGAAGCCCTTACCGGGGTTCATGCAATAATCGGGGCATTGCTGAGTCATGCCATCGTGGGTGGGGTTTGATTTTTTCATTGGCTCAGATCTGTGAGCCGGGGGAAGGCGGCAATTGGCTCAGATCAGTACCAATGTTTTGCATCTAGGCCGGAAAGGGATAGAAAGTAAACAAAAACGCGCCTGCCCTGGGCGCATTCAGTCCCGACTTGCCTGTACAATAGCCCCAATAGCCCGCCGCGCTTGATCCATTTGTACCTGGCCCGACATTATCTTGATCTCCATCACTTCAATAAACCCGTCGTCCTCAGCAACCTTCAAGCCCCTGTGCAGAGACTTGTCAATTTCCCACCAGCGCCTGGCTCTTCGTGTCTCTGTATCATGCCTTGCCTCCCCGACATACGGCATCCCTAAAGCTCACTATAATCCACCCACGACCGCCACCATGGTCCAGCCTGACTTTGGCGGTGCGCTCGACACCCCGCGAACAAATATTGGCGATGCGACCTACCTCAGCCGACAACCCGACTTTGCAGATATATCCCAAGAGGCATCATTTCAATCGCCCCCTAACCCTAAAGACGGCAACTTCCTTCAGCAGCTCCGCAATGGCCGCTCCAACGGCATCAACATCCGCACCCCGCGTCAGAGGGGACCCTTGGCCGACCGTCGGAATCTTCCTCCCAGCGTAGGAGGCGCCGAGTTCACGCCCTTGCTCAAGTCGGCCACCAGAAACAGCGTGCGGCGCTACGGAAAAGAGAATGGCACCGCCGTGCCGGATACACCTGCATTGGACAAGATCGACGAGGGCGATCTGACTCCCGTGCCGCGCATGGACACGTCCATGTACACGGGCTCTCGCAATCAATCCTACGTGGAGAACACCATGCCAGAGGTCGACACCAGTAGCGCTGCTTCCACCCCAATGGCCCTTCCCCGCAGAAGAGGCGGCGAAAAAGGTCCTCTTCAAGACGGCAATCAGCTCTCGCTGCGAGAGCAGGAGAATGTGATTGACCGGATCGAGAAAGAGAACTTTGGCCTCAAACTCAAGATCCACTTTCTCGAGGAGGCACTCCGAAAAGCTGGGCCTGGCTTTAGTGAAGCGGCCCTCAAGGAGAACACCGAGCTCAAGGTCGACAAGGTCACGATGCAGAGAGAACTCCACCGATACAAGAAACACTTGACGACTGCTGAGAAGGACCTTGAGAGCTACCGCCAACAGATGCTCGAGGTTCAAGACAAGGCCAAGCGAAAATATGCCGACCAGAGCCAGCAAGCCGAGATGGACAAGCTACGGCGGCTCCTAGAGGATCGCGTAGCAGCCATTGAAGATCTTCAGCGCCAATTAGATCAAGGGCAGCGATACAACGGCCAGATCGAGAAACTACAGGACGACATCGGAGACATGGAAGCAGACCTTCGAGAAAAAGATCGATTACTCACCGAACGCGAGGACGAAGTGGAGGGTCTCAAGGATCAGGTGGAAGACCTCAAGGACAAGGCGGAAGAGGCGGAAGAGAAGGCCAAGGACGCTCAACGAAAGATGATGGCGTTGGAAGAAAAAGCCCAGTACAACGAGGAGCTGGAAGAAGCCAGAGATACGATTCAAGATCTCAAGCAAAACCTCCGTCGCCTCGAGGAACAGGTCGAGGACGCAAAATCCAAGATGGAGGATGCCGTGTCCCGGAAAGAGCGGGCTGAGCACGACCTTGAAGAACTTCAGGAAGAGATGTCCAACAAGTCCGTGGTCACCAAGGGGCTTTCCCGACAAGTGGAAGAGAAGATTTCTCGCCTGCAAGAAGACCTCGACAGGTCCGGTGAGGAGTACGCTGCCTTAGAGAAGGAGCACGCAAAGGTGAACCAAGAGAAGCTGTCTCTGCAGTCCGCCGTCAAGGAACTCAGGAAGAGCCAAGAGAAGCTGGAGCGCGAACGGGGACCCTTGGCCGCCAAAATTGAGCAGCTGGAGGCCGATCTCCATGCTCGGTCTGACGACAAGAACATCCTTCAGTCCCGACACGATGTGCTCACAAACGAGTCGAAGTCTCTTCAGAGAGAGGTTGAAAAATTAGAAAAGGAAGTACAAGATCTTGAAGAGGGCCTCGCCGAGGAGAGAGAGCATGCGCTTGAGATTGAGAAAGACATTCGTGGTCAGTACAAGGCCGAGATGGATCGCCTCAACGATGAAATTTCCGACCTCCAAGCCGAAATCCGCGAAAAGGACAACCTCTACGACAACGACAGCGAGAAGTGGGAGACGGAGAAGCATAATCTAGAGTCCGAGCGAGATCGTGCGGAAGAGAAGGCAGCTGGCCTACAAAGAACTATTGATCGTCTCAAGGAAGCTGAAGGGACCCTCTCCGACAAGGAGTCGAAACTCCAGGCTGCCATACAGAGCGAAAACGAGAGGCACAGGAGCGAAGAAGGGGTTCTGACACGGCAAATCGAGGACCTTCAGGATGCGCTCGATACTCGACAGGCCCTATTGACAAACCTACGCAATGAACTCTCCACTGTCCGTGATGAGCTTCGACAGACACAAATCGATCACCAAGCACAGGTTCGCAAAGTCACGGCGTTGGAGGACGAGGTGGACGTCTTGCAGACAACCTTGGATGAGGAGCAAGGGGCCGGGCGTCATGAGGTCGACGTGGCCAAACGAGAGTGCGACGACCTAAGGGACCAGCTCAAGTCCCTGCGACAACGAACTGCCTCGTCCCAGACCGCGTCATCTCAGGCAGCGCAAAGGGAAATCGACGGCCTCAGAGAACAACTGAAGGCATTGCGGTTGCAGGCAGATTCAGCTGAAGCAGCCAATCTTGAGATAGACAACCTCAAAGAACAGCTCAAGACCTGGCGCCATCGGGCAGGCTCATCCGAAGCAGCCAGCCATGAGATCGATGGCCTCAAAGAGCAGCTCAGAGCATTGCGTCAACGGGCGGATTCATCCGAGGCGGCCAACCTCGAGGTAGATGATCTCAAGGAGCAACTCAAAACCTGGCGCCAACGAGCAGAGTCTGCCCAAGCGGCAAATGCTGCCGCTGAGCAGAGTGCTCAGCAGTCAACGGAATCTATGACGCGATTGAAGTGGCAGCTCTCAGATGCAACTTCTCAGCTTGACAAGATCACCGGGGAGAAACAGACCCTGCAAGACCAAGTGGCAAGGATCAACCTCGAGTTTTACTCTGTCAACTCTTCGCTGGCTGAAGTCAAGGCGGAGAGAGACGAGCTCGATAGCGAACTTCGTCGGGCCAGGCTCTACGACAACGAGACTCTTCGTGTTGACCAGGAACGTCTAGACCTCCGCACCGCAAAGCTAAAGCTCGACAACGAAGTCCGCCGCCTCAAGGATGAAAACAAGGTTTTGGTGGAGCAGCGCGACGTGGTGGAGAGAACGCTAGAGGAGGAGATTGAGAAGGCGGCCGAAGAGGAGGAGCGTCTGGGCCAGGAGATTCTTCAATTGCAGACCAAGTTGCGACAGTCGTCGTCGACGGAAAACTATGACCTTTCTGCCGCCCGACGCACCATTCGCGACCTCGAACGCCGAATCGAGGACTACGAAAACCAACTCAACACGCGCCAAGTTCCTGGAAACACAGAGGGCAACAGCGAGCTGTCGTTGATCCGCAAAGATCTCTCGGCGGCCCGCCAGAAGGAGCTTGACTTCCTCCAGAAGGAGTCGGCCAACCGAGACACGGTCAAGGGACTCAAACGCCAGATTGCCGATCTCGAGCGCCAAGTTCACGAGACAGAGGTGTCCCGTTTGATCGCATCTCCAAGGTCGACCAACAGTGACTCCGGCCGCAAGACAGAGGTTGCAGAACTCCGAAGCCAGCTTTCTGCAGCTCAAAAGTCCATCCATGACCTGCGGTCCAAGAGCCGAGAAGCCGAGCGCAAGACAACACAAGCCGCTCAAGACCTGCAGAGACAAGTAGAAGACCTGGAGGACCAAAAGATAGTGCTTGAAGAAGTCCTTGACGAGGCAAGACAGCAGGCCGAGGACACGGCGGCTCAACACGAGCGGGCTCTTCGCCGCATGAAGCATCAACTCGACAAGGCGGAGCGCGAGCGCAACGCCGTTGCAGCGCAACAGACGGACACGGGCAAGCAGGACCGGCAACTGCGGAAGAGCCTGGCAGAGATGGAGAACCTGGAGCATGACGTGCGCCAGCAGCAGGAAATCATCGACAACCTAATCGCATCCGAGGGCTCACTCCGTCGCAAGCTTGAACGTGCACGTAGCGAGCGAGCTGCGTTCCGCATGAGCGCTGAGAAGCTGCAGAAGGACCTAGAGCGCATCAAGGCTTCTGCCATGGCGGCCAGAGCCGAGACATCGGAGTGGCGATCATCCTCGGACCGCAAGGCCATGGAGACGATCGAGGGAGCTGATCAAGCCCTCGAGACGGTGATCCGGGCCGCCGAGAGCGCCGAGGAGCGTCACAATAAGGAGCTGCGAGGCATGGTGATGCAGATGGAGTGGATGCAAGCCCGATTCAAGCGTGAGGCATCTCTCCGAGCCGATGCGGCCTACGCCAAGAAGTTCCTCCAACTCCAGCTCGACGTTGCCAACGCCTGGTAAGTTACTCTGAACTCCCCCCTCTTGTTTCTTAAACCCAAACCCATGTTTCACGTCGCTAACAATCATACAGCAACAAGGCCCAGCTCCGCGACCTTGAGGACATTCGCACCAACCTTCTCGGCAGCAGAAAGGCTCTGTCCCTCCCTAGCCACGCCACCGCCGCCAACTCCCCCTCGGCCAAGCCCTCTCTGCGAACCTTCCTCGTCATGGCGCGCTTCATAGCCCGCGCGCGTCTCTCGGCGCGCAACTGGGCCAAGCAGGAGACTGTGCGGAAGCGTCTTGTCGTTGCGGTAGATGAGCAGCGCAAGGTGAAGCGGTCTCGACAGCTCAAGGTTGTGCGGGCCGAGGAGGCATGAGGGACTATCATCTCCAAAGTACGTTGGGCGGGTGATGAATGATCCGAAGAGGATATACAACAAAGCAAGGTTGGATTTGCATTTGCAGGCTGGGCTCATGAGGCGAACGGGTGGAAACAGCATGTCTACAGGACATTTTTGTCTTTCATGTCAAAGTTTGTTTTGAGTGGTCCCCCTTTCTGGAAGGGGCATTACTTTGATGATGCATTGTCTTTTTCTGGTTATTAGGGGTTTTTGTTATGATGAATACCTGCATGGATGTTTGTTTATTTGGCGTTCAGAGAGAGGCAAGGCGAGCACGCAGCGTCATGACCAAGTTGTGCTTTTTAGGAAGGCATGCAATCCACAAAATATGAACATTTCAATCAAATGTTTTTGTTTTTTTTTTTCCTTCTTTCTCGTTTCTTCTTCTCCGTGGCTGTACGAGAAGCAAGGACATTGCCAAGCAAGCAAGCAAGCCCCCGTGCATCCCATCACCAAACAACGCAGGACAAAAAGCCATATCTTTAAAGACATGAACGACTTAACACCCAAACCCATAGACAGCCTCCCATCGTGATACCCAGGTTAACGTTAATCCAGCTACTGTTTCCTCTGCCACTCACTTATCCAGCCGAAAAATCCAGTTTCTCCATTACCTGCATGCCGCAGGGGGCAGCCGACTTTTGGTGAGGGCTCGGGACGTCCCAGTTCCATGTACAAGATCGAGCCCGATCAAGGGTGTGTATATTACATCACGAACAGCAGGTTCGTGTCTGCGAGATGAGTCAGCATGTGGTATGAGGCACCTGGGGTCGAGGAGGAGGCGTACCGAGAGGATGACTGCAGGAGAGCTG
The DNA here is from genome assembly GCA_013618265.1 of Fusarium albidum. Lineage (NCBI taxonomy): Eukaryota > Fungi > Ascomycota > Sordariomycetes > Hypocreales > Nectriaceae > Fusarium > Fusarium albidum. Next base: position 16,122 of record JABFEP010001174.1, read on the forward strand.
CGGCTTCTGGGTGTAGCGGGTGGACAGCTCGTCGCGGATGCTGTTGAGAAGCTGGACGTAGCTCTGCTGCGGGTTCTTCTTCAGGGCGGTAACAAAGGCCCAGGACATGGCACCGGTGGCCTGAGAGGCAATGGTAGCGTCGGCACTGCACGGAATAGTTAGCTGCTGGCCCATGATAGATATCGACAGTTAGAAACAGGGGCGAGGATCCCGGCCAATCCAACGTAGCTCGTCGCCCCAGATGACAAACTACAGACTCGCGAGGAGGCTGTATCTGACATCTGGGGCGTGCCCGAGCCGAAGAAACATGGTTAAAAGCTAGATACATGGGATTTTTTGTCGCTCATCCAGTCTGGAAACGCCTTGCACCACGCTGACCAAAAACAAGCTGGGAAACCGGTCCCAGCAACGAAAAGACACGAGCCAAAGCATTCAAGCCAGAAAGGTACTGATGATCAAGCCGGGATCATCTGGTAGGTAGGGTAAGACTGAGGAAAGGAGGGCACCCACGAAGTCTGATCGTCCTTGCTGCCGGACCACATGATGACGTCGGCGGGAGACGTCTTGGTCCTGATAGTGCGGTCGCGAGCATCGTCGCCATTGGCCGCCTTCTTGATGAAGCCAAAGATGTTGCTGGCCACACCGCCAAGGTCGCCTTGGCTGTACGAGGAGATGACGCTAAGCAGGCCTTGGCCGGCCTCCTTGGCCAGGTTGGGCTCCTTGAGGATACCCTGCGTCGAGTAGATGTAGGGCAGGTCCAGGGCGGTGCCGGAATGGCACGAGTCGAAGATGGCTGTCAGTCGGACACCGGGCTGCAGTGGGTGGACCATGATGCGGTGCATCTCGTCGTCGGTGATATGGCCGGTTTGTCGGAAGTCAACGGGGTAAATGACCTCATCGTAACCATCATCCTCGTCACCATCCAAATCTTTGGTTTGACCACCATGGCCTGGGATAGTCAGCAGTCTGAAATAAAGAATATGAGCGTCCCGACGGTTGGGTCCGAACCTGAGTAATGGAAGAACAACGAGTCATTAGAGCGAGCGTCCTTCACTAGCCAGTGCATGGCTCGCAGGATGTTTTGCTTGGTAGGTTGGCTCATGGGGTTCTGCTGATCATCGGTGAGGATGACCATGTCCTCACGCTTGTAGCCAAAGTGCTCCGAGAGGTAGGCGGTCATGTTGCGGACATCGTTGATACAGCCGCGCAGCTGGCCGCGCTGGCCGAAGTAGTTGATACCGATCAACAAGGCTTTTCTCCTGCCAGTGCAGTTAGAGTATCTGAAGGCATAGCTATTGGGGGCACCGTGACCGAACTGCTGAGGAGCTGTGGGAGGAGGAGGAGGGCCTGGTGGAAGGGTTAGCTAGTTCCGCATCGTGGTGATTCAAATCGGTCGGAAGGGCGGGTATCGTACCAGGTCGTGTTTGGTAGTTGGCCTGGGGCTGCTGTTGGTAGTGGCCATACTGCTGCTGCTGCGGCGGCGGCTGCTGCTGAGGTGGAGGTTGCTATGTGCATGTCAGAATGAGGTCGATCGGGTAGGTTGGTTGGGATTCGAGGAGGGGAGCGAGCCGGAGCATCTCATGATGGGGATTCGGGCGAGGGATTCTGTACCTGATAGCCGCCGTATTGTTGTGGAGGGGGCTGGTGGTATCCGTAAGGTGGCTGAGGAGAAGGCTGGCCCTGCGGGTAGCCGCCGTAGGTAGGTTGCTGTCTATTGAGACGGAAATGAGGTCAGTCAAAGAGCTGCTGAATGATGAATGGTTGGGCGAGTAGAGGGGCGGGAAGCGGCATGGTGATCGACACATGAGAGTGCGGGGGATGGGCATTTTCGGGCAGAGGCAGAGCGGCGCTGCGAGATGGGATGGGATGGGGAGTTCGCACGGGTAATAATTGCCCTGCTGGTATTGGGGTTGCGGCGGGCCGTAGCGGCCAGAATTGTAGCCCGGATATCCCGACATGTCAGGGCAGTGAGATGGAGAGCGAGGGCGGGTCTGGAGCCGGAGGCAATGGCGATTGAGGTTGAAGATGTCAAGGAGCGAGATTGACCGGTATCACGGGCGCCAGGCGGTGATGTCGTTTGATGTATGGAGGATGTTGGTCGGGCTCAGGCTCGGGTTCGGTGGAGGTCGATGTCGAGGAGGACGGGGTTCGGCAGCTCAGCCAAGCGCCAAGAGACGAGACCGAGAAAAAATAGGTACTTGGCGCAGCAGGGGATATAAGCGTGTCGATGGTGTACCCTGGATGGCAAGCGGCGACACGCGTATGAGGACCCCGTGAGCGGTGGGTTGGGTGGATGGATGGGTGCTTGCTGATGCTGGGTTGTTGTTGTTGCGCACGCGCGGGGCAACCGAGGGACGGTCGGTCCTAGGTAGCGGTAGCCGTAATAGCTGGTATATCCGGTAGTCGTCGGCGATTGGATTCGCTCGAGGAGAGACACGGGCAAAAGAGAATGCGGAGGGCTACCGATCAGATACGAAGACGATGAAGAGGTGTAGAGGTTAGGTTTTTGTCTCAGGCCAAAAGAGGAGGAGGGAAGCTGCTTATGGTGCTGATGCTCGGCACGCGACGGACGCCCGATTAATAAAGGTTGAGGGCGTGAGAGTGAACAAGAACACCACCACCTCAAGGAACAAGAAGAAGGAAAAGAAAGGAAAAAATTATGATGGACCAGGAAACCCAGCTGTAAACAGACAGTAAAAAAAAACTGTATAACCAGCAGGATTCGGCCAAGTCTGACGGCGTCTGGTTGTGCTTCCTTCTATCTGGATGGATATGGATGGCCTCGGCCTTGGGATGTGCCGACCGAATGATGAAAGCCGTGTGCTTCGTTGTCTGTCTTGCTTGGCAAGTCAAGATCCAAGAGATGAGACAAGACACGGCAGCCAAGTCTGTAATCGGATATTTCGACCCTTGAAGCGAGAAATAGATTTGGCAATGCTGAGAAATGCCGAGTTGGAGCTGGAACTTGCTGGGTGGATTGGATCGTCCACGGGGAGTGGAGGGGAAGGG
>JABFEP010001175.1:0-10001 GCA_013618265.1 Fusarium albidum
GGGCGTACACGGAGAAGATGCTGCAGCCGTCGAGGACGAGGGTGGGCAGGTCTGGGGGCTGGTCCTGGGCGGCGTCATATGAGGGCGGGTGTGGTGGCGTCGGGTGTTCAGTTTCGACGGGATCCATCTTGGACTTTGAGTCTGGGAGGTCTTGAGAGGTCATGACTGTCGTGGTGAGCGAGTTGTAAGTCAACACGTCTGAGGGTAATGCTGAGAGATGCACACTTTGAATAAACTCGGGGAAATAGTTGATCAAGGATACAAGCAAAGTACAGGTTCATACAGAGTATCGTTCCTAAGGAATTCATGTTCCGAAAGGGGCGTTGGGCTCTTTTATCAAGGCCTTTTATCAAGAGTTCGGAAATGCCCTCATCCTGAAGTGGCAGGCGATACAAGGTCATGAGGTCTGCTGCTTTGGGATAAACGTTGCGCCCCTCGCCTTGGCAGCTTATCTAAGGCATTTCATCTGCTAACCAACGAATCAAGAGCGTCGCCATGGAATCCACTGATGCCTGATATGCTCCAGTCTGCGCCTCCCTCGGTGAATGGATCCTTTCAAGGATGCTTAAGGCCATGTCGCCGCCTTGGACTTGTATGCTCAAGGCTCTCATCACAGACTATGATGGTTCCCGTCGAGCCTTTTTATGATGGCAGAAATGATCGAGATTTGGTATTTAGCTCATATTCTGGTAGCACTGTTCTTTGAAACTCCTCGTTGAAGCTGCAACATTGTGGGCTATATGCTCTTCATATGACAGTGCTAGGTTGATATTTATTCAACTTGAACTCAGTTAAAGTTACCTCAACTATAATTGAATATAGACCGCTGAAATCAAATCATTCGATGTCATCTCTTTAGTCTACCAATTCTCAACTTGCCTGTTAGTTATCCCGTCTCATTAGGGGCCCAGAGGGTAGAATGGCAGTCCACGCAGAGCTGACATGATTTTGACATGATTTACAAGATTCCAAGCCCCCACAGCTATATCATTCCAACCGTCCTTGAGACGAAAGCCTTCTTATTCAAATATCCATTGCCTTTGGATGATACCGGACTGCTGCAACCCCTGTATTTCTTCCTCACCGAGATGTTCTCGCTAAAACGCCACCTCGCTAAACTCAAGAGCACAGGGAGTGGTTGATGCACTGTACGATGACGAGCAGCAACATCCAAGTCAATTCATCGAATGAGCGAGTAGAATCTTAATCTGAATATTTATAGACTATTCGTTATTCAAAGTTTGAATTTTTCATGTATTTACCCGATCCCACGCTTCGCTACTGGCAAACACATCCGGCCCGCAGATATCCAAAAGCATATGTTTGCTTTTTCGCGCACGGTGCAGATTCTCTTGGTGAAAAAACAAAGGCTCTTTTCCAAAGCATTTCACCACCAAACGGCCAGACACAATTGAAAAGTCGCCGCAAGCTCTGACCGAATGCTAGGTCAACCCCGAATAGCTTCAAACAAGAGAAAAACCATCATAGACCTCCCAGAAAGACGCCAGACGGCATCATGAGTTCATGACTGCGGGGACCCCATATATCACGTGACTGCACATGAGGTCCCCTTGCATTTCGCGAGTCACACGGGCTCTCATCGCATGCTCCATGATGTGGATGTGGCTGGGTCCCCCCGAGAGAGCAACACCTGCTTTTATTCACCCGCCAGCCCGGCTTCTTGCCCGCGGTCGGGAATCGCAACGACCGATCCATCTCTGCTCAATTCCGCAGACGACGCCCAATTGAATGCAAAGGGACTAGCCCTCGACCCACGCGCCCAAGGCAACCCCCCCCGTGCGATGCCGTCGATCAAGCCCGAGGAGGCAGAGGGTGCGCCCGACAACATCGACACCATCCGCATCCCCGAACCCCATGGTACATACCTCCAGACTCGCGGCGCGCGCGCGGCTCGTAGGATCTACAAGGCCATGGGCGTCTGGCCCTGGGACATTGTGCCCGAGGCCCCCCCCAAGATGTGGGCCATCAACCTGCTCGAGGACCTCGCCCTGGTGGCCGACCACGTCGCGCGCAACCCGGGCGACAGCCTGGAGGACCTGCAGGGCGAGCTGAGGAGGTCCCTGGCCCGCGACCGGAAGCCCTCTTATGCAGGGAAGCTGATGGCGCAGGACGTCCACGCCGCAAAGAAGCGCTTCGTGCGAACCATGCCGCAGTCGCCCACCGCCGAGGGCAACGCGGACGACACCGGCGGCGAGGATGGAGGGAGCACCGTCGAGAGGAGGTCCGGGCGCCGGCGGCGCACCGCAAACTACAGCGCGCCGGATTCCCCGACCGACCCGGCGAGGTCGCATCGCAACACGTCGTCCGAGGAGAGCGAGGAGCATATGGCGTCGTCCATCACCGTCGCCTCCGAGCTTCCCCCATCGCCTCCCATCCCCAGAAGCGTCAAGACGCTGAAGCGGCCCGCCACCGCGATACCCAGCCCCATCGAGAAGCGTATCCGTCACAGCTCGCCCGAGGGCTCTCGGCTCTCGGCGGCGCAGAGCCTGATGATGTTTAGCTCTCCCATGGCAACCTTTCAAATGGCCTCGTCATTCGGCAGCGGCGCACCGGTATGTCTTCTCTCTTTTCCGTCTTTGAAATGACTAACACCCGCAGTCAAATGTCGCTCGGTCTCTAGAACCCGACAGCCTCCAAGAAGCCCTCCAGCCCGCGACGGCAGCCTTTGTGTCTGCCATCAACTCGCACGTCCAGTCGATCCGCGCCTCCCTCGTCATCGCCCAGAAGGAGATATTCCCCCACCGAACCACACATCAGGAAGCCGTGAGCAAGCTCCGGGCATGCCAGGGCCGCGTGCAGGCCATCCAGGAAGGCCTAGCCGCGTCGCAAGAGGCCCTCCGGCAGCTCCTCCAGGAGACGGCCGAGCAGGAGGCCCTCGCGCCGCAGCTGCAGGCCCTCCAGGAAAACAACATGACTCTGCCGCCCGAGATTGCGCAGGCGATCCGCAGCTACGACTCGCGCAGGGCGGCCAAGTCGGACGAGGTCAAGAAGCACGAGGCCGCCATCAGCGTCAGGCATGACGAGCTGAAGCGCGCGGCGGACGAGCTCGACGCCGCCGAGAAGAGCTCCAACGGGCTCGAGTCGGACATGCAGGACCTGCAGGCGGCGGTGGCCAGGGGCACCGAGGCGGCGCGGCTGGCGCACATGTTTGGCGTGGTGGTGCAGCTGGGGCCCGAGGGGCTGGCGAGCATCGAGCGCATATACCCGGAGATTGGATCGCTGCTCGACTCGCTGCTGGCGACCAGGGGGAACTCGTCGCAGCAGGGCCACCAGGCGCCGGCCGAGCGCGAGCATACTAATGGGCTGTGAGGGGTTCGGAAGCTGAGCGACGTTTTGTACGCAGGGGTTTTACTATTGGCTTGGTGCTCTTCGGGAAGCTGGTTTCATATGTGTATGTATCTATAATTTGATGATTGGCGGGTATGCCTACGGACAAGTTCAATGGGATGTTTTGATGTGAATTGCCTTGTGATTTAGGGTAGCGCTGAGGGAATGAGGGAGGATCAAGACTCTCAACAGCGGCCCAGTATGACAAGTTTTGCAATTAATCAGAGGTCTGGAATGAACAATGTCCATCGAGCTCTTGTTTTTTCTTGTTTAATGCGCAACTGAGAGTGGCTCTCCTTGTTTGTCGTTTTTTACTCAGCTATGGAAGGAACTGAGCACCTAACATTCCAAGAGGCCATGAATCGCAGCGGTGAGCGGGATCATAGCCCCTGCTATCAGTCCCCTCAGCATACAACAGGTTCCGTGGTCTAGTTGGTTATGGCATCTCGTTAACACCGAGAAGGTCCCCGGTTCAATCCCGGGCGGAACCACTCTATTGCACTTCCACAGTGCAGTCACTTTTTGATTCCCCGCAACCTCATTGATCCGGCCTCCGTTTCATCCATGTTTTTTGCTCTTTCACCCTTTGGTTCTTGATCTGCAGTGACCATGGGCGAATTCGATTGCTACTGCGCCATCTGCTGCTCGGCTCTTCATACTCGCGCCGAGATTGGCAGCAACCAACTTCGCGCTCTTAACAGACGCCGGGTTCTTGTCCAGCGCAAGCGCGATGGAATTCATCCAGATGACATGGACGAAGACGTCATGTCTGAGCACGAGTCCGACGACTGGTACGAGGATGAAGAGGACCACAGCTACGACCCGGAACTTGCCAGCGCCGAGAGCCTCGAGTGGCTGGGTGAGGTGTCGTGCATCGGCTTCAACCCCTGTGCAATGGGTGATGGCAGGTGAGTTGATGAGCCATGTTGAATCACGGGGCTAAGGGTATAGGGCTTTCTTTGCTAATGCGGCTCCTTATGATGATTGTGTGAGTTTCTACATATTGTATGGAATTTTAACTGACTAGTGTCGGGGAGTGTTGGAAGTGATTCCCGGACATGGTAAGTTCCAGCTGTATAATAACATTGCCTGACTAATATCTCAAGACCCCAATCAGCCAGAGGAGACAGAAATCGTCTGGTAGGCAAACCAGAAGTGTATATATCCCAAGCTCATGCCCGCAGCTACGACGACAGATCATCCATCTTCCCCTTCCAAAGAGCCTGCTACCGCATCCTCGAGAAGGCATTCATCTCGACAAAGACGGCTATCGACCGTGATGTCCTGTTCGAGGTAATGGCCGGGCTGTCGGGGCAGTACTCGACGTGCCTGGATATCAACTACGGCGACGTCTCGGGGAGGGATCAGTTCTGGGAGTCCATCCCGGGGGGGGAGGTGAGCCGTGGAATGGACATTCGTGAGGTATACTGACGAACTTAGTTCTCTGTGACGAATCCGATAGAAGCTGACGACTTTTACCGACACCTCATGGATAAGATGGCGGCGGGTGATTTTCTCCCTAGCGTCGTGTCTCACAGTCCTGATCAACAAAACGACCCCTTCTCTCGCCTGCCTGATGAAATCCTTTGCTTGATGGTGGACCAACTGTCAGGAGACGAACTCTTGTCGTTTCCGAACGCATCAAGACAGATCCGCCGTGTCACTAGCAGCAACGAGTTTTGGGAATCGCGCATCATGTCGGATATGCCCTGGCTGTGGGAACTGCAGTTGGCAGAACTAGTCGACTGCAAGAAACTATATGGCTGGCTCAACGCCGTGACGAAGCCTGTATTCGGGGTCGGTCCGCCATTCCTTGCCGTTGCCAACAGGAGACGTATCTGGCGGTCGTGCGTTGAGCTCGCGGGGCATTACCTAGAGACAAGGGGAGACGACCAGCCGTGGAACCAGAGACGGGGATCGTTGAGATGGTCAAATGTCCGCTGATGGTAAAGACGGCTCCTACGGATCTTGCGAGGGATCATGGCGTGAGTGCGCCTCTGTGGCTTCACTCGTGGAGGGAGATGCACGAGTTGCCGTTTGTCTTTGAGACTTTATGGAGCGATGACGGCATTCTTGTGGGCATTGGGGTCGTCTTTGGGAATAGTCGACGGGTGCTTGGTTCTCGGACGGGGAGTAAACTGGCCAAGGGGTTCGGAGCGGGTATCTGGATCTCGGGGATGGTGCTGCACATCGGAGCTGGGAATGGGTCCTCGGGGATGATCGGGATACAGGGTGTCACTGTGAGTATGTCAAGATATATGGCTTTGCTGATGATGTATAGGTCGAACTCGGCTCAGGAGTGTGTATGATGTTGGAGACCACAGGTCGTTGGGCCATAGACCGCTGTTTGTGTTAGAGGATGCATATCTCGTTGGAATCCAGGGGTAACTAGACGAGGTGAGTATTACAGGATGTAGTTAATTAATCTAGCTGACATTGATAGGATGGCATCATCACAAGAATCGGCATCCTCGAATACTCGGCATCTCACAATCCCCGCCCATGGACAGAAAAGGTCGTCTCAGCAAGTCTCATATTCCCCCTATGGCAGCACCCCGAGTCGACCACATTTCTCTTCCATGGACATGAGGCCGCGGAGGACTCGCTGAGACGCTGGCAGACAGTTCTGTGGACGAGGACTGAGCACGAGCTGGACAAGCTCTACCGCGTCACGGCAGTGATCAACGACGAGTCCATAATCGCGCTGCGATCTGAATACGTCAGGACGTGCTGGGAGCCGAGGCGTTGTGTCGGCGACGAGGGGGACTGGTCGGAGCACGAGATGAGGCATCTTACTGTTGATCCGGGGGAGGTCATTGTGCAAGTTGGTGTGACGGACAGCCTAGAGGGGATCACGGTACGTGGTGGGTGTCTGGGAGGGTAATAGCTGACGTTTATAGTTGATGACGAATAGGGGGAATCATGCCATTTTTGGCAAGGGAGAGGGGAGTTGGAGAATGGTGAGGGCTCAGGACGGGGGATGTATTGCCGGAGTTGCTGCTTCGTTTGACAGGACAGTGAGTTGATAACCACATATGGTGACTGAGCTGACTGTAGAAGGCAAGGATGACTTGCTTGGCGGTGTTGGCCTTGACTGATGTACATTCGCCACAGTAGGGAGAGCAGCAATCTATCCATCACCTAGGAGGCCAATGGGATATTACTGCTACCCCTCGGGAAATCCCCCATCGGACTTGCGGAGAACGGAAAGCTTGTTTATCAACCTGCGGGGGTTTCACTGCCAAACCTTGAGCTTGACCACTTTAGCCTCTGATTAAGGGGCCTCTGAAGTCAAATACTCTGGACTTCCCGTCACAAAATCCCCCTCCTGGGCCGTCATGCCCGTCAGCTCCTCCTTCAACTCACCACCATGAAGAGCCTCTCGTTCAACCCCGACGAGGACATCCCCGACCTCTCTGGGAAAGTGATCCTCGTCACCGGTGGCAACACGGGCCTCGGCCTCGAGACGATCCTCCAGCTCGCCAAGCACTCCCCCGCGCGCATCTACCTCGCCGCGCGGTCGGAGGAGAAGGGCAACCAGGCGATACGCGAGGTGCAGGTCAACGTGTCCAAGCCGCCGCCCATCACCTTTCTGCGGCTGGACCTCGCGTCCTTTGCGAGCATAAAGGCGGCCGCGGCGTCGTTTCAGGCGTCGTCGGAGCGTCTCGACATATTGATCAACAATGCGGGCATCATGGCCACCCCCGAGGGCCAGACGGACGACGGGTACGAGATCCAGTTCGGGACGAACCACATGGGGCACGCGCTCCTGACGCAGCTGCTCCTGCCTACGCTAAAGGCCACCGCGACTGTGAACTCTGACGTTCGAGTGGTGTTCCTCTCGTCGTCGGCGCATACCCTCGCTCCCAAAGACTCGTACCACCTCGACAGGGTCAAGACGCCGATGCCTCACATCGGGACTTGGGCGCGCTACGGACACTCCAAGCTCGCAAACATACACTACTGCGCGGCCCTCGCGAGGCGTCACCCGGACGTCAAGTTTGTCAGCGTGCATCCCGGGGTGGTCAAGACGAACCTGGGCAACGCGTTCAGCAACGGGTGCGGCGCGGTGCTGGGCAGCGTGCTCAAGTTCATAGGCAGCCTGGTCCAGGTGAGCGTCGAGAAGGGCGCGCTGAACCAGATCTGGGCGGCGACGGGGAGGAATGTGGAGTCGGGCGTGCTGTACTATCCTGTCGGGGTGACGGGCAAGGGGTCGGCGCTGAGTGGTAGTGAAAAGGTCGGGGAGCAGCTGTGGGCGTGGACCGAGGGGGAGCTCGACTATGCTTGACTACGCTTACTTTCTGCAGTCAGTCTTGACATTAATATCTCATACCATCCCTACTGTAGTCAGTCTTGACATTAATATCTCAATAATCTACATCATATCATCCCTTGACCTGCTGATGAGTTGAGGAAAGATTCTATCATTGCTTCTATTGTACACTAACCAACTTCAGTCTCCCTCGTTATATCCGTACACACCTTGATGACCCCGTTCTCGACCCTCTCAGGCACCCTATCAGCCGCCCAGCACTTGCTCTGCAGGGGAATCTCGTCGTCGCTCGCCCCCGTCGTGACCTGATCGGTACCGCTCCTGTCGACGGTGCTCTGCTTGTAGAACGACGTCTCTCCGGTCCCAAACTTGCGCCACCCGGGCCTCCTCGAGGGCGTCAGCTCCACCGCTCCCCCCCTGCTGTTCTCGCCCGTCGAGCCCCCCAGCAGACGCGGCACGATTCGCACCAGGAGCGGTCTCATGGCCGGCACGTTTGCGCATATGAGGCTGATGTTGATCTCGCCCGCGCTCCACTTGGCCGTCGTCGCGTTGTCGTAGGTGAGGTCCGTCCCGTTTGTGAGGTGCACGAGGGACTGCAGGCGGGCGATGCTCGTGGCGCAGGCGAAGAAGCCGAGCGCAAAGACGATGATGAGCGCGCGCTTCTGCCGCCTCGGCATGTTGAGGTGCTTGAGCTCAGACATGGGCAGCAGGAGGATCATGGCGTCGGTGACGATGTGCAGGGCAGACTGGGTGAACCACAGGGGTTTCTTGTCGAAGCAGAACCCGGGGCTCTCGGGCTCCCAGAACTTGTGCACGGGGATGCACAGAAAGACTGTCATGATGACCGTCTCGATGCCAAAGAGGAAGATGAAGGCGCCCGTCATGTAGATGATGTTGCGCATCCGCGGGCGGGGGAAGATGCGGTGGAACTGGAACAGGAACGAGGCCTTGATGAACGAGAAGGTGAGGTAGTAGCACAGGATGCTGGCGAAGAGGGCCTATACTGTCAGCTGGATATATGGAAAGTTGCTGGCTGCGTACCTTGAGTGGTCGGAGGAGCTGCTCGTCTGTGAGATCCCACACGTGCATCCCCAGTCCGGCTTTGGCCTGCACCTTGACCAGCACCGTGAACGCCGTGGACAGCAGCATGGCCACCGTGATGCACGCGTCCTCGAGCCCCGGCGTGCGGATGAGGAACAGCCGGATGTACAGGCGGCACAGCACAAAGAGGTTGCCCACCACTGTAAACGCCACGGCGGTCCTCACGGCCGCGTCGCCGTTTGGATTGTCCATGTCGGTATTGCTAGTGTGAGAAGTTACATGCAGCAAATTCAAGAAAAAAGAAAGAGGGACACGCCTTATTAATGCCCTCTCCCACTTTCAGATGAAACCCGGCGAGTCGGCACCCAGAGTTACCGCCTGCATCGACTATATTGAACCCTAGATGAGACGAGTCGTCGTCTGTGCGGTCGTCTCTGACAAGCTGACCCTTGCGCCGGGCTGAGGGGCGAGGCGGCGCACGGTTGTGTATAGCGTCGTGGTCGGGAGTCGTTGGGCTGTCTTCATGTTGCTGTGGCCGAAACGGGCAACGGTCTTGTCAATCAGAGGATTATCATACAAGCCGAGAATGGTGCTAATCCCAGATGTGACTGCCGAGGGATGATAGGAACGGCAACGAGGACGGAATTCACGTTATAGTTCTAGACTAGCGACTTCCATAAAATCTACAACTGTTGATAGGACTTCACANNCCAACAAGGTCAGGTGACCTTTTAGTTGACGAGGCATACACAAGTGAACAGACAGCAACAGATAAACACATCCCCTTAACAGACACGTCGCAGTAATCAAACCTTTCGAAAGATCACCCAACCCTAATCACTGCCACCTATATCCTACACCCTAGAACGAGTGTTCATCCAATATCCAGACTCTATTCAAAACGGTCGCAGTTCAGTGGTCAAAATGAGACTTGATAGAATCCCCGAGTGTTCTAGTCTTCTGATCAAGGCTCTTCTATTGCCCTGCCACAGTAGCAGCCACACCAAGTTGCCATTCAACTGCAGATGTAATCCTTGGCTCCATCTGGTTGGACCAGACAACAGAGTCCGAGGCTGACTTCAGTAAGCCATCATGAACAACACATCTATTTTGAGCCATTGCATCTCCTCATCCACTCTACCCCCAGGATACCCAGGTCACGGGCCAAAGGCCCAAGTGCGACTGGGCCTATCACCCCGGGCCTCACATCATCCCCACAATCGAGCATCATGGTCAATGCCTCGGCCGTGCATAAATAACGGCCATCACCCAACATAGATAGTCAACTCGACTTACAACTCGTCAACATCAAAATGGGCTCCTTAAGTAAAGACCCCCT
>JABFEP010001177.1:0-13363 GCA_013618265.1 Fusarium albidum
GGTCAAGAGGCAGAGTAGAATGAAATATGATAATGAGGCACGCACTGAGATGTGTAAGGGGGCAATGCTGTGTAGCTAGCAGAGGGCGTAAGAAGTGAGAAGGAAGACAGGTAATTCAACACAAGCCCCATGGCCCTTCAAAAAGAGGGAAGGGCTCTCTGGTGGCTTGTGAGGCTTGGAGCTTTGAGGGGCAAGAGGCGAACGCCATGCGGCAGGCCAAGGTCTAGAAGAAGAGGCTTGAACAACAGGGATAGCGAGAACCGAGTGGCCAAACAGTCCAAGCTCACCCAAGCTAGGGCTCATAGAAGTCTTGGAAGGCAAGGTAGGGGATCATGCAGGGATAAGGGTAGATGATCAGAAAGAGGGCAGATGACGGGATGATAGATCCAGGGGTGGGGGGTGAGTCTGCGTTGAGTATCCGTATCCGTGTGGGAAATGGGGAAATGTGGTGGACGACCCCCAAGCCACCAGAGCTCTGGGATGGGAATTTACTTAGGCTGGCTCGGCGGAGGAGTTGGGTGGAGGATGGAGCAGCATGAGCAGGAGGTGGAGGGAGGTGGAGGGAGGTGGAGAGAGGGTGAGGCTAGACGAGAGAGAATTGAGAAAGAGACAAGACAGATGGTGTTCGTTGGATTATGGAAAGAGCAAAATGCTAGAACCAGAAGCAAGGCCGGCTAAGCCACACGATCCCCAACATTTCAGGACCCTAATCAGAGTACAAACAGGAATAAGGCTAATTATGGCACAGTTCAGGACAATCAATTCTGCACTTGGAAGCAGATGGCTCCTCGGCCCCTGTCCAGCTGGGAATATTAAATGGAGGCCCAGAGGCCATCCGTCAGCCGACGGTGGCTGAAGGTTGCAAGATGCCGCCACCGTCCATCCACCCTCTCCACGGAACATTCAGGTACCGGGTGCCACTAATTCGTCCTGTGGAACGATGGAAGAGACGATTGGGAGTTGGGATTGGAGGTGATGGTGGGCGCCGAGAAACGGTGCCGAACAGGACAAGAAAACGGGGTCCATCCTGCCATCCAAGGCTGGAGAACAGCCACAGCCTGTGAGGGGAGGGAGGGGTGTGTCTCGATCCAAAGATCCATGGCATGGGTGGAGTGGAGCTCTTCAAGGGACTACCATTTCGACAAAGTCTGAACCTTTGGGTCTTGCTGGACTTCCACTCCTGCTCCTGCTCCTTCGCAAAAGATCTCCAGACGGACAGGTCCCACAAGTCCTACGGGGAGCCCACCGTCAGGTCTCTAAAAAAGAGATGGACTTTGCAGCTCTGGGTGAGCTGTAGGTTGTCCTCAAAGCTCTTCAGAAGGGCATCGAGACGCCGTTTCCGTTCGCACCGAGAATGGGGGGACATGTGCTTTGTGGCTTGCGAACGATGAAACATAAAACGGACCTGGTCAAGACATTGTCCATGGTGTCGAGAAACAACCAGGATGGGAACGTAAAACTCCCCGTCCCGCTGCCTGGAAGGACCGTTTTCGCCACCGTCCCGTCATTGCTCTGTTTGAGGGGTTGCTCTTGCCCCGGAGTTTTTTTTTTAACTTTGCCTATCAGATGTGGAAGCGTGATAATTACAGTAATTACCACCCAATTCAATTTTGAATTTTTTGTCTTGTCCGTTCATCCCGGCATCCTTGGCCCAAACACCAAAATGGAGACATCGACGCGCACGCATATACAGCCGCTTACTCTTCCGCGAGGCCCCAGTTCCTTGGCACATACTCTACATCCCAGGGTATGCGCGACCTACATACTGCTTTTGGGTCGCTGAATTGTGCCAGCAACCACAAGCAGGAAGCGCATCCGCCCGCTGTTCGGGGACACGTACGAAGCCGTCGCCACTCGGTGGTTCGAGGCGACACCTTGGACACCTCCTCTGAGGCTGCAGCAAGCAGGGATCTGCGAGACAGGGAATAGCCGAGGCGGTAGGGTGGAGGTCCCTGAGATCCGATCGACACGCGACAGGCCCGCTTGAGCCCTTGCTTGCGCCGAGAAAATCAAAGTCAATTCGCTGCGAGGCGGACTGGCACGGCGGGCACTGACGGGCAAGATGGAGGCACAGCCGTCTTTGCCACATCAATAACGAGCCGGCGCGTGTCCGCCAGGAAGCCCATGCAAATGTGGCGCTTGCTCCGGCGCTGCCCCGGCGATCTTCGAACGGCCCATCTCACAGTCTTCAAGTCGAGGTGTTGGACCATCTCAATGGGGCTTCGAACCATTCTGGAGGGTCCAGCCCGGTCCATAACCTTGGGTCCCCAAACGCACGCCCGCATTTCCTGCTCAAGCATCCATGCGGTCACTCCCCTGCTCCCAGGTACCCGATGCTGGCGCCCCAAGAGCCTCTTTCCGTGGCCCGTGGGCGCGGCACCTGGCCGTGGGCAGCGAGTTGAAAGTAGCTGCACGCCAGACCTACACCTGAGCTGAGCTGTACGGCGAGCTCCAGTCAGCAAGATCGACATGCATTCTGTTCGTCGCTTCAACGGTGTTGGCTGCCCTGCAACGCGACGCAACGGGCGGCAGACAGCTGACCAGGAAGAGAAGCCGACGTTTGCCTAGAAGAGCCACAAATAACCCTGGCTGACCTCTGACTTTGAAGGGTCATCCGCGAACACCACCCACAAGACGTCGGTTTGTGTGCATGTCGATCTATCCCATTTCTTCACCCGTCAGTCCCCAGCCCACCATCTCTGAACAGCCAAGGCGCCCGGCCCACAAGCCTCCCGCTACACTAACGTCTCATTGGAGGCGATTGCCCCGCCTAGACAACCCTGGATTTTTCCTTCTGGTGCCCATTTGGGCTATCCCGCAACCGGCTGATCGACCATGGGATTTTCTCACTTCACGATCCTGCTTCTAGGGTCTTTACTCGCATGTGCATCTTGGTCAAACCTCAGCGTCTCGACGTCCGTCATTTCCCTGGGCTGTGACGCAGTTACGCAAGGCACGACCCCTACTGCGTTACAGACCTCTGTCACGGACTGAGCTTGTTCTGCAATGTTCATGTATGCTCCCGTCATCGTTGCCCGTCAGCCACTTCTCCAAGCTCCCCCCTGTCGTACGACTGCTAATACGGACTAAAGACATGTGCGTGCCCTACCATGAGTTGTGCCTCTTGGACCCTGGAAAGGGTCCCTGAGACGCCGCCGAGCCAATGAAACGCCCATCTAATCTTGTCCGGACAAAAAGCTCCGGCTAGTCCATAACACAAATTCCTCGGGGGCCTGAATTGCGTGGCCGTCCTTTATTGCCAAATCTCCCCAGACGGAGTGGCCAAACTGGTTTGTTGTGCAGAGTGAGGCGGTGCCCAAGATTTGCATCAGAATTGCGTGTGGGGAGAGTGCAATGGTTGTGGTTCAGCAATGACCCTGGATCCAAGCCATTGGGCACCCAGATAATTGTGAGCCAGCCCCTTGCCTCCTTGGCTGGCGCACTCGCCACCGTCCTGTCAACAAGGGCCCAGACTCCAGGGCTCTGCCGTCGATCCTCACCGTTTCGGAGGCATCCGCCCATCTTCCGACTGCCACTGCAAGCAATGACGACATGACGACGATGCAGTGCGCTTCCCTGCTTGCTTGCGTCAGAAACAACTTTCCAATGGCAAACTTGACAAAGCATTGGCTACGGTGCGACCTCCGTCGCAAGGGTACAGCACCGGACTTTGTGGCTTGTGAGCGGAACATTGGCAACGATCGTCACCGTCGAGCCTTGTTGACAGGACAGGTTTGCCGGCGTGCAAGGTGTAAGCCGCCGTGGCCCTTTGAGGCTTGAAGGACCGAAATGCCCGGGATCAGTCCAATGCAACCCTCGACACTTTTCGATAGTGGCACTCGGCCATGACCATACAAATCTGAAGCTCTAGCAAAAGTCAACCCTTATCAAACAACGAGCCCAGCAGCTACAGTACAGCTCCCAGCGAAGTGGCAAGGGGCTTTCTGGGTTCTGGAATTAGAACGGGTGGTTGGGCTCCGCCTCGATCATGGGGTCACCGTTTTCAGCCCTGCGAGAGATGCCACGAACCGTTGACCAGAAAGGGAGCACCTCGCATTTTACTTTGCTTCACATGTCGGCCAGCAAACGAGTGGCCAAATTCAACCAAGTGTCAGGCCGATTGTGAGCACCCGAGTGGGTATTACAGCACTGATCTGTCTCGACGGGGCACAGCGCTCCCGCGAGTGGCATCGTCCGTCATCAAAACCAAAGTTAGCAACAAGCTCCATCAATGCCGGAAGTCTTCGTTGCAGTTCTGGCGGTCAAGATTCGTTCCGAGCTCCCCGTCCAAAAAACCGAACATTGGTCGATCCCTGGATAACTCGTACATTACGCACTGTCGACTCTTTTGATTCTGTATTTTTAAACTCCATCTACCCTGGCGACCTGGTTTGGCCTGATGGATAGCCTGATGACTTGCCTGTCCTCCCGGGGGGAATGTTCTGTCTGTCTTGCCTGGAAGCACAGTGTCAGTGAGTCAACCGACAGGCGCGTCAAACTGGTGGGCCTGGTGGACCCGGGGGTTGTCATCCTTTTCAGTCGAGTCCTCGATGCCCACTTAGGTAGGTGATGTTGGTTTCCCTGGGCGGATAGGTATCTGAGAGTCCCAAGTCCAGAGGGGGAAGAGGGACTGCCTCAGAGTGACGGGACTCTCCAGGCCACAGCCGACGCCCGACCAGCAAAATGTCATGCTGGTGTCAGGCTCAGACCAGAGCCTACCCCCCCTGGTTCCATGACTAAATCGTGATATCGTGATGTATTACTGGCCAATGCATTTCTGATGATATTTGATCCTGAGGGCGTGACTGGACTAGTCACGGTGCTGGATGTGAGATAGAGATGGCATTGCAGATTACGCGCTGTTCCGACCTCTTCGATAACCCGACGAGATTGAGCCATTGCCGAATATCCCAAGCCTTGGAGCATTGGAGCATTGGGGCAGGAGTGCACACTGGGCAGCTCACCGTCAGCCTGAGTTGCCATGGTTTCTCACGTTGGATTCTCGTGCATCTTCAGCACCGGCGGTGCTGAGCGGTCAGGTCTCCGACGTTCTGGGCCATTATGGGCCGACTCCCGACGTTAATAACCCGGATACTGAGCTGGCAGCTCATCGCCGAGTCATCCATCAAGTATCTCCGTTTTTAAGGGATTTTTTCCTCTCTCTTTTGTTGTCGTGCAAGAGAATGAGGACTAATGAAGCAGGTGGTTTGGACAACATCCATTTGAAGACCCATGGTGGTGCTGCCATGTGCTGCGGCGGTGGTGCCACGCAGGCATCCACAAGAGTCTAGACGCGCTCTTGGAATACAACCGCTGGTAAGGTCCCCTGGGGGAGGCTCCGGGCCTGTAGTTTCTTTTTTTTGGACGATCCAAACCCGATTGATTAGGAAGCCAGTGTTGCTGTTGCTGGACGAAGGGAGGCCTCGTTCTGCGATAAAGTGGTCTCCCTCCAGGGTAATTAACAAGCTGTATTGACTATACTATTACGCCAAAAGCGGAGGTACCCCCTTGGCATCCAAGGCAGGTATAGGTTCTTATCAGTCTTACAAGCTGATGACAAAAAGGAAAGGGGTCAAGCAAGGCCTCAGCTGCGGCAACAAGCCTGATACAGCACCATCGCAGCGCAGCCATCGCGAGACGACTGCGACTACCTCGAAATGGAGCGGCAAGTTGGACACTGGATGCGAGCATGACAGTGGTCGAGAAACACGCCAGCTCAAACAAACAGGCCAAGAGCAGGAACCATACATTGACCGTCAACAAGGCTCGTTGATTCCATCGTGTCTAAGAAAACTTGGTATACATTCATCACTTTCCCATAACACTCATCTAGTCCTTCTTCAAAGCCAAGACTTGTTCCTGGATCCCATCCGCGGTAATGATCACCATCTGGAGGTTGTCACCGACCTCAATGTGACGCTCCACCGCACCGTCAAACGCATCTTTGATCAGAGTCTCGACCTCTGACCGTGTCAGGGGACGTCGCTCCCGCTCCTTGAGCTCGTGGCCCTCTCCGCTCCCGGGGATGTACTGGTTCTTGAAGTTGACCTGGTTGTCCAGGAATGGCATGATCAGACTGCCCGCGGCACCGCCAGCTCGGCACTGCTCCCGCTCGTAACTCCCCACCGGGTCGTACGAATACACGGCACCCTTGCCCTCCTCATCCAGACCGCCCAGCATCGCATGCGAGTAGTAGGGGAAGAACCGCTTCTGGTAGAGAACCGTCGACAGGCGCTTCGCGCAGGCGTTGACGGTCATGGGCTTGCCGTGGCGGTAGCGGTAGATCTTGCAGATAGTATCGAGGTGGTCGCGGAGCGCCTCGCCGTCGGCGGCAAAGCCAACTACCGAGAGAACTATTGTGGCATCGTCCTGGGCGGCCGTGGTGCCGCCGATCTTGAAGACCTTAGGGGACATGCGAGAGTTGATGCTGTAGCCGCTGGTGTGACGGGTGTCGCCGGCCATGATGGTGAAGTCGGCGCCGGCGATGGCGAGGGTCGAGCCGCCATTATCGGTGTAGCTAGCAAGAGTCAGCGGAAGGATCGGTGGGTGCATGCGAAGGCGGCCTACGGGTTGAATCGATGCTCTCGAAACTCGCCGTTGTTGGTCTTGGGGACGTCGGAGAAGGAGTAGTTGGGCCCGTTCATCGTGGGGTTCTGGCTGAACATGGCGGCCATGATTGCGGTTTCTGATTCGGGTCGGGGAATCTAGAGCACTAGGAAGCTGAAGAAAAGGGTGCGATGTGCAGCGGCGATGGATTTGGGATTCGTGGTTGATGTTTTCTTCGTCTTGATGCTTGCTGCCTTGCCGATTGAGCTGATGTGGTCAACGACGCACGCGTCAAGCTTGCAGCCTTGCCTTGCCAGCTTGCCCGGAGCTGGGGTAGCTGCGATGACTAAGCTTATCTGACAGGGGTTCACCTCCTAACTGAGCTGGGGCAAGCCGTCATTTCCATTTCGCGACCGCATCCATCCTCCTGCTCGCGAATTGAAACATCATTTTGACATTGCTCCCTTGGGGCTTCTTCCTTTGACCTATTTTTGTATGCTCCCTGCCTTGACGCTGTCGCTCTCATCATGACGGGCGACATCCGCTCCAGAGCGTTGCAGAAGATAGCCTCGCTCGCGGCGACTAGCTCCACGACATCGTTTGACCGCTCCGACCTGGACAGGCTCTGTAGGGCATGCCATGCTGGCTCAAAGAGCAAGGACTACGTGAATGGCTACCAGAACAAGAACTCATTGGGTCGGGTGCCCATGGTCAGTTGATTCGAACCATGGCGATGTCATGGATCAGGTCACTAATAGCTGTAGTCTATCCGTGAATTCGAGGTCCTGATCGCTTTGTGTAAGACGGCACCGAATATCAAGTCCAGCCAGAGTGCCCAGAGACTCTCGTACCAGCTGTTCCCCTATATACTCGAGGCGCACGTACAAGTTTTCGTCCCGTCCCCCTTTTTCCGAAAGGTCGACCCGTCGCCGACCGAAGCTCTCGCCTTCCACGTAGCAGGGGCTCTCCTGTCTCTCGGCATCAATTACGACGAGCTCCAGGAGACCGTCGCTGACAAGATCTGGGCATTTGTGAACTCGTGCGGTCGCGCAACGGAAAGCATTCTCTCTCCTCAAGCTGGAGATCCCGACAACCCCCATCTGGAAGATGCGGTCCGAACTGCAACAATCGCCGTGGCGCTGCTGGGGTTTCTCGACGCTGCAGCTGCTCAGGCAGACTTCTGGAGGGCTGGTGGTCGGCTCGCCCTGATCAAAAAGATACAGCGGCTTCTCTCGGAGCCATTCCTCATCGCAGTTGAGACGGCACTCTCCACCATCCGCAACTCTCATAGCCAGGACCGCGAGGTCAAGGAATGGAAGAGGTACCTGCGGCAGTATGCCTCTTCTGGGCGACCCTTGGGAGCCATGTTGCTGCACCGGAGCTTCGCATGGCTCATTGTCGCAAGCACCTCGCTGATGGTGGAGGATCCTCGCGCTCTGCGAAGAGCTCATGTTTTGGATATTTACATATCGAAGGGTGATCAACTGCCAAAAATCTCCCAACAGGCGCATGAAGGCGACTTCCGTACCGTCGAGGAATATGCCACTTTCGCAATTGAAGAGGCCCAGTACATCGACGGGGGTGCTGACTTCATCCGTATGGGATCGCCTGACCAACAGAGTCTGGCTTATGCAGTGAAGGCGGCGGCATTGGTTGCCTATCTCAACTGTGTGATACTCAACGAGGAGGCTGCTGATGCAGAGATTCTCATGAATTGGCTTCAAGAGACCTTGGATGACTCTGTTCAGATGGCGGACACCACTTTGGCCTCAGTCGTGCTCCGATGCCTGTCCTTGATTTGCCAAATTTCACCGACTTTCTCGTCCAATGTCAGTCGCATCTTGCCACGGTTCATTGTCCAGGGCGCGCCGCAGAGGGACACGGTTACCATTGCTTCTAACAGTTTGGCATCTGTTCTCAAGATGCTCTCCAAGGATGCTGTCATCAGCACCCTCTACACACTCGGCAACGTGCTCAGCCCTGGCTCGGACCAAGCGTTCGCGAATGGCCAAGCCGATGGCGCAGCTGCTGAACCGGGACTCAACTCAATCTATGCCAATCGTCAATCTATTGGGAGCTCTATTTCGCTCCAGATGCATAGCGAGGAGGAAACTGCAGTTGTGTCTGGCAACGTTGTGCAAACCATCTGTGGGATTGCCGCTGCATGCAACGATGACAAGATTACTGCCTTGGCTCAGTCTATGCTGCAACAGAAGCTTGAGAAGGTGAACACTGGAGTAGATGCTCGGATCATTAGCGGAGCGGCCGCATTGGCTCTCGAAGGTGGACAGCTCGAGTTCCGGTCTTTACTCAAATTGTTCACCAAACTTTGCCATACTGGCGTTGTCGAAAATCAGTTGTTCCTTCTGGAAGCTGTAAGTCCTAGTTGTTTTTGTAGACGCCGGGGTACTGCTGATTTGTTACTGCCATGTCTAGGTGAGGAACGCTCGCACGTTCATCTCTGCTAATCTCCGACGTGACTCCCAGCTCTTTGCTATTTACTTTGAGCACTTGCTTGACAGCATCATTGGGCTCGGCGATGCTCACTCGGCGAGCCACACTAAAGAATCGGATGTTCAGATGGCTGCCAAAGAGATCGCGGAGCTTCTGCATCCCCTGGCGACGTTCATGTCTAGCAACGACTTTGCTTCCGAGCCCATCACCGACGATGAGACATACTCTCTCCTCCGAGATTCTTGGTTCAACATCGTGGTTCACGGGTTCACCACCAACACCGACCGTGGCAAGCAGTACCTGAATGAGCTGCGAATGATAGCTATCCACTCGCCTCCGCTGGTGGCCGAACAACGAGGCGAACAGGTTGAAAGTGATATTGAACTCAACACAGTCCTGCGGCGAGGCTTCAGTAACGACCGGGAGTCATCGCAAAAGAAACTCCTTAGCGACCTCGTCCCGACCAAGGCCAACGAGATCAAGAGCCTGAGCTACCGCAAGGTGATATTTCTGCAGGCTGCCTATCTCATGGAAATTCTCCGGGCAGACTCAGGCGACTGCACCAAGGTTCTGTCTTATTTCCTTGAGCCGAGCATGTCCAAGGGCGAAGTCAGCAGTGCAATGGAAGGTGTTGCGGCTGCGGTTGTCGACAAGTACATCAAGAAGACCCAGGCTGGGGTCGAGGCCACCTTCTCGGCACAGTACGCCGCTGAACAGCTGGCCGCCATCTTCTGCGGCTGTTGTCATCGCATCGAGAGAGTCCAGCAGGCTGCGTTTGTCTGTGCAGACCGCATCCTCCGCGAGGTTCCTTCAGCTCTCTGTCATCGGTCGTCTCTATTTGCTCTGCTGGAGCTCCTGTCCCTGATGTGGTCAAGCTGCTTGGAGGCTGAGACTGACCTCTACGACCCTCGATCTACTTTTACTTCGGACCTTGGCGGAGTAACCGTGCAGCTCTCAGACGACTACGACTTTCGAAGATGGACAGTAGATATCCTTAATCGCCGAGCCAAGGTGTGGGTTAACGCTACTATCAATCTCTCCCCTCTGGACGTGAAGGGACTCCTCCAAACCTACCTGTCCGAGTTTAGTGACGAGGGAGCGTACGGTCATGTCTCTTTGGGGAGGTCTTTTGCCTTGGAGCTGGGTTCGATTATTCCTTCGACCGACAATCGTCTGCAGTCCATGGACAAGATTGGCAACACGAGCATCAACACGGGTTCAGACTTTGTCGCGCAGTACACAACTCGCCAGGAGTATCGATATGGCGAGACGCTCCCAGACCGCGGGACTGAACTAATCAGCTTCATGAACCACAACCGCCGCCTGTCTTTTGTGCAGTCGTCTGTCAAGGAGAGCGCCAATGCGACCACTGCCTTGGCTCACATCGAGGCACGAATCCTGAGCAAGAAGAACACATCGATCACTGAGGTTCGAGATATTCTCCGCAGGGCAGCGGCTCTTCTGTGCCGCAGCCGCAAGGACGAAGCCGCTATTGCTCATTATCTCGTCAGCATTCCGTTCGCCCTGTTCACCAAACAGTCGATCAAGCTCGGAGTTTCTCTGTGGCTGGGCGTCATAAACGAGACCCCGAGACTGGAACCGAAGCTCCTGAACGAGATTGCTCAACAGTGGGAGTTCACCCTTGCCAGAAAGGTTGGCCTGTTCAGCCCGGCCCTGAACCACGTCGACCCCTTTTTCCTGAAGGAGGAATTTGCACCTAGCGAACTGGAGGCGCTGGCCAAGAAGAAGCAGCTGGTGCATGACATTCTCTCACCTCACGTCCGGCTGCTCCAGTTCTTTGCCAGCCACTTCAACGCCGCAAGACATGGAAGCCCCGACACGCAAAAGGTGTTCCTCCGAGTGCTCGACCTTACACTCGATGCAGTCAGGCAGTCTGCAACCCATCCCATGGCCCGAGAGATTCGCTTCCAGATCGTCCTGTTTGGTTTACGCGTTCTGCGATCCAGTACGACCATCAAGCCGGCCGCCCAATGGAGACTCAAAGAGAAGATCCTCTCCGCCGGCCTGGCTTGGTTTAGAAACTCGCCCAAATGGTCGTTTGGAAGCAACACCTTGCAGATGAAGACTGAAATCCGACTCATCTCGGATGTTCTTGTGGCCTTGCAAGCCGTTTCTTTCATTGGCACCCACACCATAGGCAATGCCAAGTCGCTCCAGGCCAAGGAGCAGTTGCTTGATCTATTGCTGAGGAACGAGCAATCTCGCCTGGTTGTCTGGGTAAACCCCCTCAACACGGCGACGAATCAGCCGTTGGCCCAACCTGCCAGCAAACCGGCGACGGAAGCCGCCCTGTTGCCCCTGGTGCGCACTGCTTGGTGGCAGGACCCTGCTATTGCGATCGAGCTGGCAACTAGGTTCCCATTCCCTCGCCTACAGCGTGATATCAGGTTCCTTCTCTTGACCATGCCCGAGAAGGCAGTTTCTGAACCCGAGGCCCTGCACCTCATCTTTGGAGGATCCCTCCCCGAGGATGTTGCCTTGCAGCAGCTCAAGGTATGTTTCGGATGCGCTTCTGGTGGGAATCGTACAATGCTGACTTTGACAGTACCTCTTATACTGGGAGCCCGTGAACCCCGTCACGGCTGTCACCATGTTCTTGCCCGCCTACGAGGATCATCCGTTCATCATCCAGTACGCCATGCGTGCGCTCGAGAGCCACTCGGTCGACGTCACCTTCTTCTTCGTTCCTCAGATTGTGCAGACGCTGCGCTACGACCTTCTTGGATACGTGCAACGTTACATCCTCGAAACCGCGCAGTTCTCCCAGTTGTTTGCGCACCAGATCATCTGGAACATGAAGGCAAACTCGTACAAGGATGACGATGCTCAGATTCCAGACGAGATCAAGCCAACACTTGACACGGTCATGGGCAAGATGGTCGACAGCTTTGCCGCTGAAGATCGAGACTTTTACGAACGCGAGTTTTCATTCTTTGACGAGGTCACTGGCATCTCGGGCAAGCTCAAGCCCCTCATCAAGCGGTCCAAGCCCGAGAAGAAGCAGAAGATTGAAGAAGAGCTGCGGAATATCAAGGTGGAAGTCGGCGTTTATCTGCCCAGTAACCCGGACGGCGTCGTTATCGGCATCGACCGGAAGTCGGGCAAGCCGCTGCAAAGTCACGCAAAGGCGCCGTACATGGCGACATTCCGCATCAAGAAGAACAAGGGCGGCTTGTCGGAGGTGGATGGAATGCTGGACGAGACGGACCATGAAGAATACGATACCCCTGAGCAGACCGTCGAAGTGTGGCAGTCTGCCATCTTCAAGGTCGGCGACGACTGCCGTCAGGATGTACTGGCGCTGCAGATGATCGCGGCGTTCCGAGGCATATTCCACGACGTGGGCCTCGACGTCTACGTCTTCCCGTACCGAGTCACCGCCACGGCCCCCGGCTGCGGCGTCATCGACGTGCTGCCAAACTCCATCTCCAGAGACATGCTGGGCCGCGAGGCCGTCAACGGGCTGTACGACTACTTCATCTCCAAGTACGGCAACGAGAACTCGCTCCGGTTCCAGCGCGCGCGCAGCAACTTTGTCAAGTCCATGGCGGCCTACTCGGTCATCTCGTACCTCCTGCAATTCAAGGATCGCCACAACGGCAACATCATGATCGACGACGCGGGCCACATCCTGCACATCGACTTTGGCTTCTGCTTCGATATCGCGCCCGGCGGCATCAAGTTCGAGCGCGCCCCCTTCAAGCTCACGACCGAGATGGTGGCGGTCATGGGCGGCTCCATGGAGCACCAGAGCTTCAAGGCCTTTGAGGAGCTCTGCGTCAAGGCGTTCCTCGCCAGCCGCCAGTACTGCGAAAAGCTCAGCCAGATTGTCTGTCTCATGATGGACAGCGGCCTGCCGTGCTTCAAACCCGAGAGCGTCAAGCACTTCCGCGAGCGCTTCGTGCTGGACAAGAACGAGCGAGATGCAGCCAACTTTATGAAGCACCTTATCAAGACGAGCTACTCGAGCCACAGCACGGGCATCTACGACCAGTTTCAGCTCCTGACCAACGGCATTCCCTATTAAGGAAGAGGAGGAGGAGCAAACCGAACCACCTCGTCCAAGGCGAAGCGAGAAGCCGAGTAGTGGTAATACGCCTGTCTAATTCCCTTTTTTGAGTCTAATAATAAACGTCGCTTCCAACCAGCCCAAAGACCCAGACCCAGTATCCGTAGTTCTATGGCAATTAGTCTCCCGTTTTTATGATATAGTAATACATGCTTTTCCCTAGTATCCAATGCAAGACGAGACATGCATGATGCGCACGACTCGAATCCGCCTGAAGAATCCTAAAAAAAGGGCCGCCGACTTGCATCGGCCCGCTCCCCCCCAAGCCCACCC
>JABFEP010001178.1:0-20907 GCA_013618265.1 Fusarium albidum
CCATCTCCACATGGAGCGACGGTCGACGACCTCGTAGGCGTCCTCCCCGCCCACCAGGGCCAGCGACAGGATGGTCGCATAGGTGGTGGCGAGGTGCGAAGTCTGGCCGAAGCCGGCCCCGAAGCCGCCGTCGGGGTTCTGCATGGGCCGGACCGTGTCGACGAGCGTCTGGCGGTACGACGAGACGTCCTCGCCGAGGAGACTGAGCCCCGCGAGGCACCAGTAGAAGAACCAGGGCCGGCTGGCGTCGGCGGCCATGAAGGCGCCGGGGAGCTTGCCCAGCTGCTTGTGCAGGAAGTTGACATGACGGCGGCGGTCCAGGCAGGGTAGCCCGTGGGCGTTGCAGGAGCCATGTTTCTGGGCCGTGAGGAAGGGCAGGCATTCGTCGACGGTTGCGTCCTGCAGGCGGGACGACTCAGTGCCCAGGCTATCGCGGATGGGAGGCTCCGTGGTGAAGAGGAGCGGGATCGAGGGCTCAACCCCACGCGGGCCTGCGCTTGCGGCCGGTGGTGCTGCGGTGGCCATTCTGTCTTTGGTGTCCCCGTCGCTTTTGGTGTTTCTGGTGTTGGTGGTGGTGGTGGTGATGCTTCTTCCGCTGCTGGTCTGGCTATTGCTGGTGCTGGTGCTGTCTGGAAACAGGACGCGGGGACGGCGACGAGTGAGGCGAGCTCGGGATCTCATCACGCAGCATGTGGGGATTCCCGTCGCTTTATTGTCGACATCAACGATGTGGTTTGGCCCCTCATCCCCTTAACATTGTTCTCCAAACCATCATCAGAGCGTCTTTAACTGGGCAGTCGCCGTCACCCCACAATATGAAGTGGGATGGGGCAGTCCCATCCCCGTGCGAGCTCATTGTCCTCGGCTATAATCCGGCTAGCAATATCAAGCCAACGACATGCAGCCTAGCCAATCTCTCGTTGGGTTTGAAGTCAAGAAAAGAGGCTTGTCCGTACGGTCAGTCCGTCTCCTGTGGAACAAAGAACAACACTATCTTGATTATGCACTGACATATTTGCTTCATGCTAGATTGGAATCAAGTCCCCGTATTCTCGGCATTTCCCTTGGCTGGATGTTGTGAAACAGACATCCGGGTTTTAGCCTAACTACCCTGTAGTCGACCAGGGATTGAAAACTGAGTCTAGAGGGAAGGAAGATCCAAGTTAACCTCAGCCAAACAACTGATCTTTGGTTACTCTCGGGATACCGCTAATCCGCTATATGGGACTTGGTTAATGATTCAATCTCGGATATCATTTGCCATGAATTCAGACCGACAACCAAGACGCAGAGAGGGAACCGATACAGAAAAACACCCGGGCATCGCAGGAAGTTCACAACTACGATCGGTAGTGCTTTCTCAACGAACCGCCGAGGACCAGGTCCGCAATGATCACCTCCATATTCATGGCACTCAACACGTCCCACGCCGGCACGCAACTGTGTTGCAAGCCAACGTCTCGGCCGGCTCAACTGTCAGCGTTTCTTTGTTGTCTCAAAGGCATTACCCGTTGGCTCATGCGGGGCGAGACGAGACAGAGGGGAACTAGTGAGACGGTGATGCATGCCTGTTGGCTATTGAACGCCACATCTAGAGTACGAAATTGCAAACCCGACATCTTGAATCCTTTCAAGTTTTTACTCACGTGTTCACGGTATAGGATAAGGGGACCAAACCCCATTTCCGCGGTGTAAGTCCCTAGAACACAGGCACTGACTTATCCAAGTTACCAAGTCAATCACTGCTATCGGAGGTCGACTGCCGAAAGAAGAAATCCATCTCGGCCGGTGGTGGAGCCTTCACCGAGGCTCCGCTCGAATCCGAACTCTGCCAGGGGTTAAGAACCTCGGAGACCGTGATCCGTCATCTCGGAGAGCACCCCAACCGCCCACCTCCGATATCACCGAGACGAGCACGTGGGCATCTACCACTCATGTCTCAGCCCCTGGCTCGACAACCGTCGAGTTGACGACCACGACAATTCTATCGCCGCCGCTGGGGACGGAGCCACGATGACCACTCTTTGCCCGAGTTGACGCGTGGCCTCGTTGGACCTCCTTGCAGCTCATCTCCCCAGTGTCCCGTCCATGTCATGTCATGGGCTGCGACACTACATACTTGACTCTGAGGAACCGGCACTTGCTGTCATCGACCAGAAGGCTTCTCTTTTTGCTGCCGACAATAGAATCAACAGCTGACAGGATTATTATGGTTGTACGCCTTCACGTAGTGTCACTATTTCAAGGTTTCACTGCGTCCTTGTGGTTAGTTTAAAAAAAACCCCGAGGCTATCAATCTAATTATCGCCAGAAACCTCACTTCTCTCGACCTTGAACGCATTCCACCTCTTTTCCCTTTTAATTCCAGCCTCTTGATTTTAGGAATGCAGGTTGCTTTTTTTCAAGACCGATGGCCTTTCTCGGTCACTCACCTTGCTGAGTAAGTACATGATTCTACAACCTCGGTTCTCAAAGTCCAGTGTATTTCGCGCATTTCCATTGTGTTTTATTAACTACTAGTGCCTTTTTTTCTTTTTCCCTTTTCCTCTGTATATTCGTGCTTCTCAACCACTACGTCTATACTATCACAGACACTCAGTACTCTCTCCATTGCTCTATTCCCTCACGCCTGCCATGCCCGTGCCCAGCGACCTCTCAGAGCACCTCATCAGAAAGCTCGTCCGTCCCGAGGAGAATGAGTTCAGAGGCATGATCCAGGTGGACTCGCCGGCCCGTCCATCATCACCCACCACCATCATCAGGCGAGAGTGCTCATCCCTGGGCCAGCTGGACCTCCTCCCCGGCGAGCTCCTGCTGCTCGTGCTCGACCTGCTCGACTTCCAGGCCCTGTCGCGGCTCTCGCGCGCCTCGGTCAGGGGCAAGGACGTCGTCGAGGCCCTTCCCGTGTACCAGGACGTGGTCGGGCACGCTCCCGAGGCGCTGGCGGCCCTGGGCAAGACCCGCCTGCTCGGGCACCACGCCGCGGCGCTGGTGGGCGACGCTCTGCGGCAGGAGAAGTGCGTGTCGTGCCTGTCCTTTGGGGGGTTCCTGTTCCTGCCGACGTGCGAGAGGGTCTGCTTCGAGTGCCTGCACGAGAACCAGGCGCTGCGGATGACGACCCCGGCGCTGGCCAAGCAGTGCTTCGGCCTCGCCGACGGCGACCTGGAGGGGATCCCCGTGATGCGGGGCATCCCGGGGACGTTTGGCCTGCGGTTCCAGTTCTCGACGAGGAAGAAGGCCTGCCGCCTCGTCAGCGTCAAGCAGGCCAAGCAGCTCGCCCTCCGGGTGCACGGGTCGGCGGCGGCCCTCGCCGACCGGCAGAGGCTCGAGCACCGGGTCGGGAGCACCAAGGCCATGACGGCCCGCAACATCGGCATGTTCAGGCACTTCCACGAGGCGCCCCTGGACCCCCCCGGATGCGACATGTCTAGGCTGCCCAGGAAGGCACAGGTCGTCGAGGACGACTTTGGCGGCATGGCGTCGATCCGCTTCCCGTACCTGGGCGGCGACGGGGGCGTCGAGCGAGGGTACCTCTGCCAGGGGTGCCGCGTCACATACGGCCACTACGTGCAGGGCGCGCTCCCGGCGACGACCATGTCGGAGCTCGTCCCGTCGGGGGTGGGGGCCTACCGGCCGCTCCTGGCGCTGCTGACCAGGCTCTGGACGAGGAGCGGCTTCCTCGAGCATGTAAGTCAGTGCTACGGGGCGCGTCGCCTCTCGACGTGGTGAATTATGGAGGGGGGTTAAGGCGCCTCTAAAGTCTCACCGCTCTACAAGAGAGTATTAGCGAGGCCAAGGGGGGTTTGTTCTTGGAGCTCCATGGTTTGTCACTTGGCTTGGTTGATATATGGTTTGCAGTGGGAATGCAAAGGAGAGTTATCGGCGCAATCATTTTGATACTAGTAGAGAGCAATGGCGCTCCCGGTTTCTGCAACTAAAGGTTCAGGTTTGTCAATTATTGTCTTTTTATAAATGAATAGATCTTGGTTTCTAGAAGCCTTTGAGGGGGATGAGTGATGACAGTGATATCAAGGTCCTTGATTCTCGTCTGTCTAAATAGTGGCTCAAGATGGCTTGAAAAGTCTGGTTCTCTACCATCCGAGGAATGGGGACTGAGAATGGAAAAACCTGAGCATGAGCATGATGGAGAGTGGTCAAGTGCACTGATAGTGCCGCCACCCTGGAGGACAAAAGGAGCCTATCTCTCTCTCTCTCTCTCTCTCTTGATCCATCCACAAGGCTGAACCAGAGCTCTAATCTCCGCTTGATCGATCTCAGCAATGGCAAGCCCAGCAGCAGCAGCAGCAGCAGGGGACTCTACATGCCCACAAGCCACACTCCATCTAACCAACATCAGACCCAGCAACACTATTCCTAGCCAGTCCTATCCTTGAGCGCTGGGCATCACAACGCCGTGCCATGCAACGGCTGCAAGAAGGGCGAGTTCCAAAGTTGATGAACCAGTGCACATCTGCCTCCATCTGCAGCACGGTTTCTTGCCACGACTGTCTTTCTGCAATGGATGCCCATGGCCTCGCACCCTGTAGTCGTTATCTCATAGACACACAGAGTTCATACTATATTACGGCTTCAGAACCCCCCAGATGCATCATCATCCCCTCGACCTAGCCGTCACCTTCAGGGCTCTGGAACACAGCCTAGAAAGTTCGGATGGAAGACCATGGACGTGTTTGGCATCAAGAAGGACGGGAAACACCAACAGCCGAGTTAACATGACCAACAGCGTCCATCCGAACATGATGGGTGGCAACCAGACTACAAGTATGAAGCAGTCAAGGACAGATGGCAAGGGTATTTTGAGCCACGTCAACACGCCCATGAGTACCAGCAACCATACGGACCAACAAGCAGCGGTATATATGACCCGCAGCCAGTTTCACGACCAGCAGCCGGCTGGGCAAGAGCAGAACCATTCATTCCCAACAGCCAGTTCACCGTCCAGGAGACGCACCCCAGCAGCCACATCAACAAGACCAGTATCGCCACTGCTGCCCAATTCCACCATCCAGAAGCCATCCAAGGAACACGGATCAAGAGGTTTGAGGATGCTGGTGTTGAATGAAGAAAGTAAACTGAGAACAGTTGGGGGGAGTGGCTCCTCGACATGCAGCATGGACAACAACTACTACGTAGCCAAGTTTGCTCTCTGCAGCCTGCAGTCTATTGGAGACTCCCCCCATCTGTTCTTCCTCGGCCAAGCAGTAGCTAGCCGTCGCTCAAGAATTACCCGCATATGCAGGCAGTATATCTTTGTTGGGGATCAGCTTGACAAGAGTCGATGCAAGGTAGACCAGCACCATGACTCGGCTCAACAGGAATAGATAGGTAGACTCAAGTGTGGGCCCACACGACTCGGGTGAAAACCGGCATCGATACTATTTACTATTCCGGTCCCAGCCTCGAGTACTACTACTCGGAGATGCCTCTTCTGGCGCACCGAGGATGTGATAGCAGAACAGCTCCCTTTGCGCATGTCATCCATCACGTGGGACTCGGTCTTGTATCGTCAAACCCAGGCCGCACAACTCTACAATTAAAGTCCAACACTCTTGAGCAGCATGACTGGCTCTCTTCATGTTGTCCTCTTCAACAGCAGGCATCGTGTGACAAGGCAGAACGTTTGAGCACAAGTCGGATCTGCCTTAACCGTTGCTTGGAAAAATCTTCTTCACCAACCAGACCGCTAGTTGGATAGATGCAATTGAAAGGTAAAGCCCACCGCATGCTACACGTGAGGCGGGAATCCGTTTCAACAAGAGAGGGGGTTAATCGCCAACTCAATCTGCCACAACTGGCCCGTCTCCCTGGATGGTCAAACAGTTCAAGTTAGTTGCAAAGTTTCTGTGTCGTACTCCGCACCTCTCAAACGTGGCCGAGCCGGGCTGCTTCAGCCATGCGGTGGCGGAAGAGTCCAAGACCCTGCGGGGAATCAATGTCCCGCTCGGAGCTCCGGTGGAGTTGCAACGTCGACGTCGCGGGAGCTCCGAGCTTGGCCGTTCGCATCTCCGGGGGGGGAGGGGGCATATACTACATGCCTTACGGACCCTACGGGCCCTTGCGGAGCACATCTTGGAGAGACGTTAATCAGGACCTGACACGAGGCTTGCTCTTCCCCCTCGGCCTGGAATCAGGTTGACCAACAGAGGCGTCTGGATTTTGTCGGCGTCGCCCGCCAAAGGGGATGGGCGGTTGGTCCCGGAGGCCATCTCCAAGCCTTCGAATCGCCGCCCCCCTGCATCAGAAATGGCCTGATGGCAACTGAATTGCTGGTTGGCTACCTATCACGACGCCAGTGGACCGCGCTTCGATGCGGCTGACGACTCTCCTGCTGGGACCGCGGCAAGGTCGGGGCCCAAAGCTGTCTCGTCCGTCTTCTATTATCTCTGGATTCGACATTGCATCGCAGACCGGGGGGCACCTCAAAGTGCCCAGCCCGTACTCCGTACAGAACCTCGTTCTGCCATGACAGATCTGCAGGGTCTCCAACGTAACTGAGGACCATTGGATGGTTGTTGGCGCGCGCCCGCCTCTCTGGCCTGACTCTGGCCGAAATGCGAGGCAGCTCGGAGATGGCATTTTGTTGAGGAGACCAGCGCATGAAGCGCATCAGCAACCTTCAGCTGCCGCCGTGTCTTGTAGCCGACATGATGTTCGATTCCCCCCCAAGACGTCGGAGGAATAAGGACGCAGATCCTTTCTTGGGCTCGGAGGTTAGAGGGAGGGGTCAACCACCAAGTGAGACGTGCACACGGAAAAGCAGCCAGGATCCCACGGGAGGGCCCTTGTCATAGATGCGGTCAAGCAATCAGGGGAAAGTCAGAGATTGATATGGAACGGCAGGCTAGCCAGGTATTAGCCAGGCAAGCTGAGGAGGCGGGGCCGTCAAGCCCACCTCTGTTTGGCGTGGGCTTGTGGATGTGTTCCTGAGCGAGCGAGAGAGAGAGAGATCATGCTCACGATACCAACTCGTTGTCTGGTTGTCTAATGCCGGCGTGGAGAGGTGCTGACATCACCGCGCCTCGTGTTGCAACGTGATCGGGAGGTCCGCCCGGCGGGATCGCAGAACAGACTGTGCGTGGTGTCTCTGCGCTGAGAGACGGTGGTCACTGCTTCCACCACTCCGGCAGAGGTTGGCCAGCCCGCGCACTCTGCGTGGCTGAAGAGCACGACAGGACGCGGTGCATTGGCCTGAGACTTCGTGTTGCCGGCAATTCCTTGCGGCTTCCATGGTTGATGCACCCTTAGCGCTGTCGATGCCAGATGAAGATGGCCTAAATTGGCCTTCTGCAGTCCATGCCCGCGCGCCTAGGAGGGCACTTATCGTGCACGACATACTCGGAGACCGTGGCCAAGGGTCTCGAGTCTGTTCGCGGCAGAGGTGCCAGGGCCAGTACGCCAGCGGCTAGTATGTACGTACAGGTTTGGCCATCAGTTTCTTTGATTTCCGGTGCCCACTGATAGACAATAACCCCTCGCGAAGATGCAAGCCTGGGGAACCCGGTCATCGAGGCGGAAGCGGGCTGCTTCGGTTTCCCTCAACAGCCATTGTCAGGACACAAGTGCCGTATCGTCCGGTACGCAACAACATGGTGTCAAAAATCGTCAGTTTGGCGATAGGATAGGGGATGTAGCCCACATCGAGTGGAGATTCGATAGGCATATCCATAATGTGCTGTTAGGTTCGTGGGATGCCCGCACAAAGCATGACGGTAGACAACCGCGGATGCCTCTTTGATTGCGATGCATCATCCACCTGAAAGTGAGGAACGAGCCACGAGCTTGCAGGAGGATAGTGACTGAGGAACGACACAAGGCATTTAACCCACATGCGCGGACATATCGTGCAGATCCGGAACAGGAATCGAGACCATCCTTCCCGAAAAAGGCGCCCGTTGGTTGGCTGCCATGCCTTGGAGGGAGGTGTTTTTCGCACGGGTCCGTTGACGTGTTCGCTGGCAGTGCATCACGAGCACAGGTCTCAGACAGCCATGGTGACAGACAGATGGATGGGGGTTCCCTCTGGGAAATAGAGCGGGATCGACGGTTGAGCAGGGTCTTTTCTGTGCGACCCTAATCAGGTCAAAGTTGAGCTAGTCGACATTGTGCTCCGCCGACCTTGTCTCTTTTGTAAGTGAGGCCCGAGCATGGTTCATCAGAGGCTGGTCGCTGACGGGTCTCTCTCTGCTTCTTCTCGTTGGTGAGATGGCCCGACATGGAAGACGATCCGTTCAAGAGCCCGCTTACCGCTCGAGTTGCGAAACGCCAGCCAAAAGACAGAGGTCCCCTGGTCCGAGACTCCGTGATCCTGGCTCATCGCGCGTCTATGTTTGGCTCTCAACAACAAGGGACCGGACCCCGACTTTGAACGGAGTCGCAAGGCCGTCCAGACTCTATTGTCCAGAACCCGATTATTATGCCCTGGGACTGGCACAAAGGAAGCCAGCCCTCGCACGTGCAGCAGCGTGGTGCAGCATTCCAAGCCTCTGAGACAATCTTGGACGGTCGTGCAACCATCAGCATGTGGCTTACCGCTGTTGAGCCAGTTGAGAGGACGGGTTGCGTGGCGGACAGGAGCGCGCCATGACTGACTTGGATGTCGAGGATCTCGGCGTGGGCGAGCTAATAATCATCCACGATTCCACACCACTGCAGCACACGATGACAAGATGGTGGGAGGGGGAGATGCACGACGTGCAGAGGCCGAGAATGACAGAGGCCGATTAGAATCAGAGAGATTCTGCCAGAGGGCATGATATACGCATGAGCGCCATCGAGGTCGCCACGATGAAATTTTCTGCGGCGATGCCACCTGGGGTGTAACGATGCGGTGCTGCAAGGTGAGGTGGGCAGGCAGGCGGGATGCTCGGTGCTAGGTGCAGGTTTAAAAAAGACCACCTCGATAGGGGGGGGTTTCATGGGTGGAGGACGGGAGGAACTTTGAACGGCAAGCACGATGGGGTCCTGACAACGGGGCCGAGGCCAACTTCGGGGGCTGGGGGCGACACGGGAGGATGGCGTCAATCAGTCAATCAGTTCAGGCAGTCAGGCAGTCAGTCAGTCAGTCATCAGAGTCTGGGCTTCACATTATTCCAAAATACCCCAGACTCGAGGCCAAAGGAATTCGCGATAGACGCCAGAAAAAGGAGGCATGCTAATAAAGTCAGGGCCAGTCAGGGACAGAGACGGGCGATGCTCCGTCTCCATCTGCAAACTATGTACCCGCGCTATGCAGGCTGCATCAATGATGGCCCGCGACGGATCTGCTGGTGAGGCGCCCCGCTGCATACAGTAT
The DNA here is from genome assembly GCA_013618265.1 of Fusarium albidum. Taxonomy (NCBI): domain Eukaryota; kingdom Fungi; phylum Ascomycota; class Sordariomycetes; order Hypocreales; family Nectriaceae; genus Fusarium; species Fusarium albidum. The sequence goes on from JABFEP010001178.1 coordinate 9,314, forward strand.
TGTGGTTTTGCACCATGGCTGATGGACGGCCAGACGGCTTCAGGACAGACTGACCTACCTGGCTACGTACCTATTTTGGTGGATGCCAATGGCTTACCCATGGCTTGCTCATGTGCCCTTTGTGCCCTGTTTGCGAGGACCCTTGGTTATTGCGATAGGCCGGACTCGAAGTCTACTAAAATCGACTCTGGCTCTGTTTCTGGCGAACTTGGATCGGAGACATTCACGACCGACTCTCGGCCCGGCGGCTGGGGGGGAGGTCGGGGAGTTGACTGCGCCTGCCTACTGTGCTCCCGTACTGTGGTCGGCGCACGGTACTAGTGGAATACGTAGCTTGTTTGTGAGTTGGCTCGCCATGCGGGTGACAGAAAACAGGTCGGGTCTGCAACACGCAATTTCTATGTGACAAGCGGCCGTTGAAATCCTTCACCCCCCGTGCTGCTCGCACATCTCTCCAAGACTTCTGGCAGAGCAGCATTTCCCCCGCTTCCACAGTGCATCGCGATGGTCCACCACCGAGGGCGCCATGATTGGCCGAGTCTGACCCCACCCAGGCCCACACTGGAAGGTTGCAGAGACGCTGGGGCTTGCCCGTCCCTAGCGGAGCAGACACTTTAGCGGGTCGAGTGCGCTGAGTGGGTGCCCTCTCCTCACTGGCCGCTTCGCCCCAAGGGTGGCTTGCGCCTATTGGCCGGCTGGGGCTGGACAACCTAATGCTTCCACACCGCTTGTTCCCTCTCCAGACAACTCGCGGCCAACCGACGGCCAACCCGCTTTCCAGCGACCTCCAGCAGTCCTTCTCCTTCTCCAGCAGCTCCAAAACCTCCTCCCTTCACCTCTCCAGGGACTTCATGAAAGAGCGGTGTCATCGGTTCTGTTCATACAATACTAGCATCTTGCCGCCTCTCCTCCAGCTCCGCTCCCCTTCTGCCTCTTGCCCAGAATGTCCTTCGACTTCAACAACGGCGGGGGTGATGCCTATCTCGATCTGACCTTCGACCACCGAGACCGCGCTGCTTACCAGTCATACTCGACCGCCACAACCCACTCGAGTCCTTCAGCGGCTTCTAGCATCATGCCGCCCAACGCTCGCAACTGGGCCGTTCCGCTCGACATGGCCTCTAACAACTCTCACGGCCATGCCTCACTCAGTCCCGAGGAGCACCAGTCCACATCTCCTCTGTCTCAATCCGCCAGCCCTCACAGCCAGCCCTCCCCGCTACAACAGTCGCCTTTCCAGCCAACAGCGAACTCGTTGACTGACTGGGCTCTTCAACAGCAGCAACAACAGCACCAGCACCAGCAGCAACTCGCTGCTGCTGATATGACCCAGTTCATCCAAGATGCCGCCCTCATGAGCTTCAACCACTTCCCCGCCAACTTTCAGTCGCCCAACCCTCTCGACTACCTTCCCCCGACAACCCAGGCCGCTCTCCAGGCAAACCTGCTCGAGTCGACGTTCAACACCATGCCCACCATGGACGACCCCACGCAAGCGATCCAATGGAGCAGCAACGGGATGGAGAACTGGCAGGAGTTCCAGAGCACCCTTCAGATGGATGGACTTCCTCGTCTCGACAGCGTCGGCAGCAATTCGCCCACTGGCACGTATCTGGAGGTTCTGTCGCTTCCCTCGTCCTCCGGCGAAGGCTGGGCCATGGTGGACTGGAACCAGCCCAACTTTGATCAGTTCCAGCAAGCTCATGCCCAGGGCGCCGCCATCTTCAACCCCTCCCAGACACTCCACCTGAGGACCAACTCCGATTCATCGGACGGCGCCAACTCTCTGGAATTTGGCAGCTTCGAGGAGATCCCGCCGTTCCCCTACTCTCCTTTCTCCCCCGAGTCGGACGGCTATGTCGATGCCGGCAACCACCGCAATTGCTTCGCAGGCGATGGCCACAACCACACTCACAACCACAGCCATGACGCCGTCGCTCCCGCCGCGGCCGTCGCCCCTGTGCCTATCAAGTCCGAGCCTTCATCGAGTCGCCACAGCCCTGGTAGCGGTGCCGGATCGACCTCTCCTCCCTCCACCACCACCACCCGCAGGAACTCGGGCCCCCGCAAGAGCCCGATCGCCAAGGCCACCAAGAACGTCGTCCGCCGCATCTCCAATGGCAAGAAGGACGGCACCGTCGAGAAGAAGGTTGGTCGCAGAAAGGGACCGCTCTTGCCTGAGCAGCGAAAGCAAGCCAGCGAGATAAGAAAGCTGCGTGCTTGCCTGCGATGCAAGTTCCTCAAGAAGACGTGCGACAAGGGAGAGCCGTGCGCCGGCTGCCAGCCGTCCCACGCCCGTCTCTGGCAGGTCCCCTGCACCCGCATTGACATCAAGGATATTGGCTACTTCATGAAGGACTGGAAGGCCGACTATGAGAGGCACATGGACCGAGGTGTCTCCGTCTACAACGTCAAGGGCTTCGCCCAGAAGGAGACTCTCATGTGGATCACCCATGGATATGGTTTCGCCCTTCCCGTCATGGTGCGCGAGGTCTTTGTCGCTGATGACAGCTGCTTCTCCGTCGACTGGGTCGAGTCTACATTGACCGACCAGGAGCCCATTGACTTCGAGACCCGCACCGAGAAGCTCGATGTGGGTGCCGAGGGTATCCGCCTCGATGCCCTGTCCGAGTACCTCGACAAGCACATTGACGGTCCTTTCGAGGACTTCATTGATGACCACTTCGAGGGCACTCCCTTCATCACTGAGATCCTCAAGACGGCTCACCGCTTCTACGTCAAGGAGAAGATGCCCGTCATCCGAAAGTCGCTCAAGCTTGTCCTCGCCTACAACCTCACCATGCACATCACCATGGTCGAGAACCAAGGGTCCGAGGTCAGCCTGGATGGCCAGATCGACGACGAGGACTCCAAGTACTACGGTCGCACCGTCGCTCCCGTCATGATCAACTTCCAGATCAAGTGTGCTCTTGCCGACATGTGGCGTGAACTGCAGAAGGATATCCTCGAGGAGCTCTCCGCCCTCTACTCGGGTGTCTACAGCGGTGAGAAGATGAAGAACTGGCCCACAATCTTCATGATTGCCTCGATCCTGCTCGCCGTCTGGGAGGAGATGCAGTTTGACTGCCACTACCGAGTCCCTGACCCCGTCGCCGTCAACAAGTTCTGTACCGACATGGAGACGACCCCTGTCGGCGTCATTGTGGGCTTGTTCCACGCCATTTCGCAGAAGCTTCCCGCCTTCACCGACTGGGACACCCGCAAGCACGGACACCTTCTTCACAACAACGTCTCGGTCTGCGAGGCTATGACTGAAGTGCGACAACACGTCATCAAGCACGGTATGTCCCCCCAGCTGCCCCTCTTGGGCTTGGATCCCGTATACTGACTACTATTGCAGAGGCATATCTCCGTACCCGCAAGGAGTCCAAGTTTGACCGCTACGACTTTGACTCCCTGTCGAACAAGTTCCTCTCCAAGCTTGTCATCCGGGCCAACTAGGATACCTCTCCCATCCGTCAAACGGTGCTGTGACACTGTTGTCTTTAGCAAACATTATCAGGGCCTCTTTGGGGCCCACCATTTTCCTTTGTTCGCGTTTTGCTTTTTTCCATCATACAGCGATAGCGTTGGCGAGATTCGTTCAATCTTGGTCGACAGCGACCACCAGAATTGTCCATTCAACCATACGAGCACGACTTTAACCTTCTCTCACGGCTGGTCACCGCCCAACAACAAACAACACGAAGTTACCTGACACGGGAAAATGTGTTACGACCTTCTTATGACTTTCTTCTACGAATGTATGACTTGAAGAAGACAGAGCGTTTTAGTTTATCAGTTTTATTGGACTTATTGAGAGAGACGGGGAGATGCAGATGCAGACGAGAGCGCATCAATCCCCATTTGCGGTGTTATTACGGGATCATGTTTCAGACGAGGCATTTGAGGAATGACTGATTTTGCATGGCCACCTACGAGCCGACATGAAGGGAGGTGTGCGTCAATTTACTCAGGGCGTTGGTGAGCTCAAGTGGGCAGGACCTTCGACATTGGGCAGGGCAGAGCAGAGCGGAGCGCATTTGATATTTGCATGTTTGACAAAGGGACTTTTCAGGATAGTCACAAAAACGGGTCATGCTAGGCAAGTGCTGTAGCACTTCCAGGAAAACATTGAATTATACAGTTCCCAACTCACTGGTCTACCGCTTGTTGGTTGTGAAGGTGACTCTGAAGACGCTCGTGGAGCACGCTGAAAACTGTCTGTTCTTGATCTAGGCACGGCACGTACCGAGGCGGAACAGCCGACGATCGTATGGAGGTCTGACACTGAGATGGTGTTTGTGGTGTTTGTGAAGTCGGATCATGCGACGACCGGCCATGTCCAAAATTGCACACTAATATCAAACCTACTTTCAGTAGTACTACGTGCGGATGGCGCATGAACACCAAGCAGTGTGATGCGCTTCATTAAACTCTCGCAGCTCAATGTGCCTCAGCAGATGAGCATTCAAAAAGGATACAGTATCATCACCATTGTTTTGGAGGCGTCAAGTTTGAGCCTTGAAGGCTTGAAGAACGAATCAGGTAAGGGGTTCGCATCAGCTGGACATTGATGGGCAACGCTGTTTGCGAACCTAGCGCCATGATGGGTGGTGCACTAGTTCCAGAGAGGTTGCTCCAAACAACCTAAGGAGCGGGGTCGGCGATAAGACGTGATGACTCGTGCGAATGCTGATGGATGGCATGAAATATGATGAAGCTCGGGAAAAGAAGGGTTGGCCAGCCTGCTAGTCTAATCCGAAAGCAGGCCATGCATGAAACGTTGATGAAGAGGAATCCCCTCAGTTCGCTTGATATCTATTTTTGCGCGCGATTCAGCGAGACGAAGGCGTTGCAAGGGCCGAAAGAGCGAGCAAGAGCAGAGGGACAAGGGTTGTTGCCAGTTGGTCCATTCTCCTGAACTTGAACCTCTTTGGCCGATGACGTCGTGAGAGCCGATAAGCCCGGATCCAGCGAGCGACAGAGCCGGTGACCCCGCAGCTCTGAGCTCAGCCTGAAAGTGACGAGTTGGGCCTGGGGGCGTTGCCAGGCTGCGGTGCGCTGTGGCATTTTACGATTGTAGATTGGATGTTGATAATGAAGCTGGTCGGGTGTCAGTTGAAAGGGGTTTTTGTTCCTGAGCCAAAAAGCTTGGTCTGGGAGCCTCGAGGCAATGATCATCCGGCGCAGAAAGCGGGATGCGTTTCCCTCTGTCGAATGGATGCTCGCTGAAGCATTTCTGGCATCCGCTTTTGGAGGTCCGACTTGGCCATTCCCGGGGTAAAGTGGCGACAGGCGACAGTCTGGGCCCCCGCCACTCCACTCCGGCGGGTCGGCTGATGGTGAATCATGGGAAGATGTGAACTGACGGTGACCGCGGAGGGCAATTCACTGCACGGGCAATAGAATAGGTAGGTCATAGTTTATTTCTTGTTCATCAGGGTGGAAATTTTGATGCATATGCCGTCTCGTTGCTTACCCATTTCTAAGCGCTTCCAGAGCATACCTGAAAACGCTGGTTCATTCATGCCTTGAAGAGGCGGTGGTTCTGACATCAGTTCCCTTTGGCGGCCTTGTGGCAGACGGGACCCACCGGGCTAGCACCTAGCCGATAAGATCCAAAGTCACAGCTACCTCTTGTCTCAGCCTAATACAGTTTGCAGGCCAGGTATGCAGGACCGGTTTCTTTTCTGCAGGCTGCTTCCAAGTTCTGGAGCCTTCCCCCTGCCGCCCCCGTCATTGGTTGTCGTGAATCATCCGCCCCCGGGAGCCTGCGGTCCCGCCTGCCTTGTCGTTCGTCACTGGTAGGCGTAATCCGGTCAGTCACTGCGCCCCCCTCACACTTGCCTCTGCACCTACCTGCCCAAACAAACGGCTGCCTTTCCCCTCTACTTAAACCTCGACCGCCTCTCTTCAATCTTTTCCTCTTCTTTTTTTCTCCCATCCAACCCATCTTCATTCTTCTTCATCTCACGCATCTCCCCCCCGTGACGACAACGACTTTATCTTCCATCACCATCTAGTCTACCATCCCACCACAGAGTCTCTGAATCACATCACCGCCATCATGCAGATCTTCGTCAAGACTCGTAAGTTTCCTGGCTCCATCGGCTTCATCGTCGCAAAATACTGACAAGCACTACGCAGTGACTGGCAAGACCATCACCCTCGAGGTCGAGTCCTCGGATACCATCGATAACGTGAAGTCGAAGATCCAGGACAAGGAGGGCATCCCCCCCGATCAGCAGCGCCTGATTTTCGCCGGCAAGCAGCTTGAGGATGGCCGCACCCTCTCCGACTACAACATCCAGAAGGAGTCGACCCTCCACCTCGTTCTCCGACTCCGTGGAGGCATGCAGATTTGTAAGTTCCGTCGTCGCCATCATCGTTTGCTCTCGCGCTAACATTTCGGCTCCAGTCGTAAAGACCCTCACAGGCAAGACCATCACCCTCGAGGTGGAGTCTTCGGATACGATTGACAATGTCAAGTCGAAGATCCAGGACAAGGAGGGCATCCCCCCGGACCAGCAGCGCCTTATCTTTGCTGGCAAGCAGCTTGAGGATGGCCGCACCCTCGCCGACTACAACATTCAGAAGGAGTCCACCCTCCACCTTGTCCTCCGCCTTCGCGGTGGTATGCAGATCTTCGTCAAGACCCTCACTGGAAAGACCATCACCCTCGAGGTGGAGTCGTCCGACACGATTGACAACGTCAAGTCCAAGATTCAGGATAAGGAGGGAATTCCCCCTGACCAGCAACGACTCATCTTCGCCGGCAAGCAACTCGAGGACGGCCGAACTCTGTCCGATTACAACATCCAGAAGGAATCCACCCTGCACCTGGTCCTGCGCCTGCGTGGTGGTATGCAGATCTTCGTAAAGACCCTGACCGGAAAGACCATCACCCTTGAGGTAGAGTCGAGCGATACCATTGACAACGTGAAGAGCAAGATTCAGGACAAGGAGGGTATTCCTCCCGACCAGCAGCGACTTATCTTTGCTGGTAAGCAGCTGGAAGACGGTCGCACCCTGAGCGACTATAACATCCAGAAGGAGTCTACACTCCATCTGGTTCTCCGTCTCCGTGGCGGCCAGTAAACAACTTCTCGGGTGGCGATGGTTTATGATGGCGTTTTGAGGATCATGGCACGGAATTTGCGACCGGACCCTTTGTCCCTGACATGACTTGCATGTGCTACCAGTAAATAGCCTTTTTTCGCCCGCGCAACAAATCTACGCGGTGCACGAATACAGACACGATTGTCCAAACACTAAGAATAATTCCTCGCATTGCGTCTCCGTGAATTGACTCCGTGATGCACAGTTCAATGTTGCTTGTTAGCCTTTCTAATGTAGGTAGGCAGTAGCGCTGCCCCTCAGTTGCATGGAGCCACTCATGATGGGTGGGGCCGAAGCAAGAACGTTCATGGAGTGCCTCCCGAGCTTTGCGACTTGAAAAGTTCGTCTCCATTCCGACTCGCGCCAGCTTTGCTGTCTCAACGCGAGGAGACCAGACCATGATCTTCCAAACCCTCTTGCTTCAACCTCGTCACGCGCACCTATTTTTGCCTCCTTAGTCATCCTTGCCCGCACTCTTCTATCCATTTCTCGACCCTGACTGAGACAGAAGTTTTTCTTTCCTACACTTGAACGACAAAAGACCGACCGGCTGGCCGCGTGGAAGAACTGAAGTGGTTGAGCCGCAGGCCAAGATATTCAGGCTATGCCGTCTTACTTCTATCACCTCACGTTTGAGCTCTATTCGACCCCTAACCCGGTCGCTGTCGGAGCGTCGACGATAACTGACGACGAGAACATCTGGCTTCCGCCTCCCGAGGCCAGCGTCTTTGATGATTTTCCATCGCATCATCGACCAGATCGACGAACATCGCACCCAGTACCAATCTCATTCACTTCCTCGCGACACGATTCTACGTCATCTACACACCCAATTGCGTTTACAAGCCCGAGCTCGCTGTCTTCAAGCTCAGGCGTAATAGACTGTGGCGCAGCCGTTCGCACACCCGTCAAAGGAGCTGATCGCAAGATCGAGATCGTATCCGAACGGCAGTGGCTGGAGCGGACCAACAGCTTCCCACCTCCACCTTCTAGCGCGGCGATCCGACCACAGAACGCAGTTAAGGACTGGCGATTTGGCCGTGTGAGCATCGAGACAGTCGACCTCCGAACTGGCCATACGATGACGGGGGAGGCAAGCAGAACTGGGGCTTCGGCGGCGCCAACTCTGGGCCCCTCGTTTGGGGGCGCCGGCACGGCGACGAAGGCCGAGTTCCTACCCCTCGAGACCAAGAACACGGAGCTTGGATGGGGTGTGGTGCACTTCTATAGAGAGGGAGAGGAAACTCCCAGGCTAAGCGCGGTGGAAAAGCATGAGGACGCTGGCAGAGCCTCGCAGGACGATGATTGCACGACGCTCTGCATTCCAGCTGTGCCGGCGTACATGTCTCCTGGAGACCTCATGGGGTTTGTGGGCGAGAAGTGGAGGGGAGACATCAGTCACTGCCGCATGGTCATGACGTCGAAGATGAACCGATATCTCGTCTTGCTCAAGTTCCGCGACAGCAGCCGAGCAAAGAAGTGGCGGCGAGAATATGATGGCAAGGTGTTCAACACCATGGAGGTAGGTCATGGCCAGCCTGACGAGGCAGAATGCTTGCTAACGGAGAGCAGCCCCAGATATGCCATGCTGTATTTGTCAAGAGCATCACTTTCGAAACACCAACCCGGAGGAAGTCCAGCAACAGCCTATCACCTTTGTCCTCGTCAGCAGGCATGTCCAGCAGCTTACGGCCTTTTCCTCCGCCGACGCCGAATCTAGTGGAGCTGCCAACCTGTCCAGTATGCCTGGAGAGAATGGATGAGACGAACGGGTTGATGACGATCCCATGCTCTCACGTCTTTCACTGCACTTGCCTACAAAACTGGAAAGGAGCTGGATGCCCTGTGTGCCGATTCACGAATACTTCGCCGGGGACAGCCTTGGATCCGTCCAACCCCCACAAGCAGCCCTTTGGCTCTGACGCCTCGAACCTCTGCAGTGTCTGCGACTGCACGGATGACCTATGGATTTGCCTAATCTGTGGCTACGTTGGCTGTGGCCGGTACAAGGGCGGCCATGCAAAAGATCACTGGAAAGAGACGGCACACAGTTTCTCACTGGAGTTGGAGACGCAGCACGTGTGGGATTACGCTGGGGATATGTGGGTGCACCGACTGATCCGCGACAAGGGCGATGGCAAGGTGGTAGAGCTTCCAGGGAGGAACAGGCAAGTCGGCCACATCGAGGAGGAAGATGTCGTGCCCCGAGCCAAGCTGGAAAGCATCGGGTTGGAATACACGCATCTCATGACCAGCCAGCTCGAGTCTCAGCGAGCTTACTACGAAGAGATGATCAGCAAAGCCGTCGACAAAGCGTCAAAGGCATCCGCGGCAGCCGAGAACGCTGCCGGACAAGCCTCGAAAGCGATGGAGAAGCTTGCGATGCTGGAGGACAAGTACAAGACTTTGAGCCAGGAGACCATCCCGGGGCTGGAACGAGAGCTCAATCGAGAACGCAACAAAGCAAGCAAGAGCGAAACACTGGCGCGCAACTTTGGCAAGGCAGTCCAAGAGGAGAAGCAGCTCAACGAGGGACTCATGAAACGGATCGAGCACCTCAACGGAGACCACAAGTCGATCTCGCAGCGGCTTGAGGAGCTCAAGGGAGAGAATGCCGACCTGAAGGAGATGAACCGCGACCTGAGTATGTTCATATCCGGGCAGGAGAAACTGAAGGAGCTAGAGAACGAGGGTAAGATTGAGGAGGGAGAACTCGAAGGCGGAAGTGCGAGTGTGCCGGAGAAGAAGAGCCGACGTCGGGGGAAGCGATGATAGTCACGATGGCGGGAAAATATTGGACATGAGAGTATTGATTTCTAATAGCGGTCGTGGTTGGCGTAAGCGATACTTTTTTGTTTTGTTGAGGCTCGAAGTAGTTGAAGAAAGAATCCATGACAACTGCCAACTCGGTGCTTGCTACATAGTCAGTTGTCAGTTGTCACACACATATTGGCTCGACCAAGAGCTCCTTGGCTTTACAGAGCATGACGTCAGTCAGAGAGTCAAGAGTATAGGTAGGCTGACGGAAGTGTGACCATTGCGGTTTGTGTGACCGTTGGCAAGGGTATGTATTGTTGGTCATGCCATCTGTACGGGGATAGTGTTGGTGTTATCGGCTCAACTATCCCGTATACATACATACCCAACCCACAGCACTCGAGATCCCTTCGTCCTCGGGACTCGGATATAACTTTTGAGTGCCGCCCGGCTCACGAACGGCAACCGGGATGTGTCCCCCTCCCTAATAGTGAGCCACATACCTCAACTTGCATGGCCAAAACTCGAGAACTCAACACTGCAACTGGTTCACAGATTTTTTGTTGGGGAAGAAGTCAGTTACAGTACAGTAGACCAATGCCTTCGCTAGCTCCGGAACGCAAATGCAAGTCGCAGCAACAAGAGTGTGTGGCGGGTGTGCGGGGTGTCTCGCTTTTTTTTTTTTCGTTTCTTGTTTGCCGCCATGCAGTAGCATTTGAACGAATGAGCAATGAGGAGACCTTTTTCTTGTGTTACAAAACGGGGATCCTCATGTTGCGTGATTGGAGCATTTGCTCGGAACATTGCGATAAGAAGAAAATTGGTGGTGATGGTGGCGTGAATCACCCTGTGATTATGGTGAGGGAGAAAACGGCTGGGCAGGGGGAGTTTTTTTCTGGCGAAGTCATGGTTTCCGATGAGGAATGAAAAACAAGATTTGAGCAATGGGAGGACTGATTAATGTTTCGGATAATAATAGCTGTGCAATGAAATGGTTCTACAGCAATAACTTGTCCTGCATTGGCTATCGGTCCCATGATGGTGTAGCTGCCGGGGTAGCTCATATGATTACACAAAAACGAGCCATGTACGGGTATGTGTTGCCTATGTACTTACGGATCTCCGATGAAGTGGGGTGACGGCTCGGGACAGCGACACGGAGTTCCAGTTCCAGGTCCAGTCCCGTTCCAATTCCAGGGGAAAGAAACAGGAGAGGGTTCATGTGCGCAGGAGACCATGGTCACCTCAAGACAAGAAACAGGCTGGCTTGTGTTAAGACCCGGTCCAGATGGGGCCATTATCCCACGCATTTGGATGGATCCCCAGTCTGTGAGAAAGAAAGAGACGGAAGAAGACAAAAAGATAGCAAGAAAGATAGCAAGGGAAAACAGAAGAAGAGGGCATATCTTATTATTCTCTACCTAGCGTAGGCCCAACGGCTAAAGCTGCTTGTACTTGTACCTTGCCCTGGCTTGGCCGTGGTTAGCTTCCATCGAGCTTCGGAAGCAACCTTTCCCACCTAGGCAGGCACCTCATCCTGTACTTTTTGTCGACTTCCCCCTCCCTGGCCCCAACCCCAGCCCCAGCTTTCTCCATCCCATCCTGCCCGTCGCCAGGAAGAGGACAGGAAGCAGAACGACTCGGCGATACTCCGTCCTTTTATTCTTTATCTATAACCGTTCTTTTCCTTGTTGTCTCCTGCTCCAACACCTCCC